>CM062616.1:27705072-27955072 GCA_025617555.3 Puccinia polysora
TTTAAAAAAAAAAAAATAAACCAAGTCACAAACATACCCATGTACAGAACAAAAAAAAAAGAAGAAAATAAGAAAGGAGAGAGAGAGAGAGAGAGAGAGAGAGAAAAGAAAGAAGAAAAGAGACTGGTGAGTTATCATGACTCGTCGTGTTTGTGGGCCGGTGGGTAAGTTTTTTTTTATTTTGCTATCATGTTTGACTTAAGGAACGATCGATGTTCTTGCTTCTTCATTTTCATCGGGGGAGAGGGGGGGTAGTGGGGTGCAAGGGCAGAATAGGAAAATAGATACACAACACAAACACGCCGACATCAAATGGACTATATATGCATATACATATACGTATGTATATATGAGCCAAGGTAAGCAAAACAAAAAAACAGAAAGAAGATGCAGGTCAGAAAGTGTGCATCGAAGAGGAAATGTATCAACATCAGAAAAATTCAGGGGTTTGGAGTGAACCGTGTAGCGAGGAGGACAAGAGAGGCTCGAAACGGGAGAAGCCGACAAAACTACATCGATCGTTCATTCTTTATTCTTTTTTTAAAAAAATGTATTCTCCGTTGAAGGAGCGGCGATGATAAGAATCTTTAGAAATAAGGAAAACACGAAAAAAAAGCCTCAAATCGGGGCAAAAAAATCGGGTTTGAAGATGGAAGAGGAACGGAGAAGCAGCTCTTGGGCTTATCGTCGAACAAGTGCGAGTATTGACACGACCACATTATATGGATTACGAATCGCGCGCTCCAACTGGAGGGGTCAACTTGGCGACTCTTGGTCAAGATCATTCATCGTCTCTTGTAATGATCTTTTCTCCTACCGGGAACCTTGGTCTTCCAACAGTCATAACATCTTGGACGAAGAATGAGAAGAAAACATGAGCCAAGCTGGAAAGTTGTGTACATTTTTTTTCGCACCCGTTGGGTCCCTCAAGGGTTTTCTCGTTATCATGCAAATCTTCATTTGGTCACGAGACCAGCGGCTTAACCTAACAATGGTGAGAGACGAGAATGTGCAAATTCAGCATGAAATAATCCACATCAATCCCTTGTTTCTTTTCTTCAATCTTGACCCTTTCTCATAAGAATAGAGCCAAAGGTGAAGTGAAATGAAACCATCTTCGATTCAGGATGATTGGCCAAACTGACCTTAAACTCAGCCAGGACCGGGACATGATCACTGGCGAAATGGGCATTTGGAAACCCGACGACTTTCTGAAGGTACGCATCATCGATTTTGCCCAACAACCCAATCACTTGGAGGGAATTAGTAGAATACCAGATATAATCTATGACACCTTTGAAGCCAGGAGTATAGTTGGTGAACGGTAACTCGTTCGAATCCAGGTTCGAGTAGGCTGATTTCAAACTCAGAGAATGCTGGATGCCGTTTTGGGTATAGGGTCCATAATTGTTCTTACAAAAGTCAGAATGATGGGGTGGAATCGATCCATTACTCAAATAGTCGTATACTCCTGACTGGGGAATTGAATTGAAATCGCCGCAGACAATCGTTGGGATCGATTTTCCATCGGGATAACTGGGTGCATTCCTATAATTATTACCCAAATTGGTTCGTTTGGGTAACTTGGCGAACCGGTTGGAGATCTCTGAGATCTGGTCCATCAGCATTGCTGTTTGAATCAACTTGACGTCTCGAAATTCAGGATCCCAATGGATATGAACGTTGGCTACGATCTGGCGGGTGCCCGACTGACGGTGCTCGAGCAACGCAACGACTGCTATGTTGTCCTTCGTCATCACCCGGTTGAACATATCCTCGGTCTTGTGGGATTCAGATCTCATGGGGATTTGATTGAATTCGATACATTCTTTTTCGATCAACTGAAACCTAAAACAAAATCAGGAAGGAGTTCTATAAGAGTCACGAAATTGAAGACAGGAAGAAGAAGGAGAAGGGACTAAATAAATAAAAATTACATGGAGGTCTTGAAAAACGTGGCACAACCATCGACGTGCCGGCGCTCTTCACTACCCATCGTGCGAGCCCTCGACTTGGGATAAAAGACGCCTTCGTAACCTTGATCTTTGAGGCTCTGAACGAAGAAATCCTCATATTGCTCGACATCGACCTCTTGCAAGCAGATCAGATCAGCACCATATTGCATCAACTCTTGTAGGATGAGATCTTTGCGATATTCCCAATTAAGAGCCCAAGATGGAGTATAACCGTACATTCGATCGGTAGCATAGCGTTCGCACAGGATATTGTAGCACATCGCCGTAAACGTCTCGGCTGGGGCTGAGTGGGCGTTATGATCGTTTAATGATGATAGATCGGAATCGATAGTAATCCAATCTCTTTCGGTCGGTGGTAGCGGGACTGGACACGAATCACGAAGGTAAGCTACCAGTGAGGCAGTACCTTCCTTTTGGATCGTACTCAGTAAGGTATCCGTTAGAGGGTTGCCCTCGACCCCTAATTCTTCTAATTGATGGAGGCTACCTAATTCAGGTGGAAGGGAGGTCAAGTGATTATCGAATGCGAATAGGTGCTGGAGGGTGGTAATCATTCCTAGTTCGGGGGGTAGAGCGGTGAGCATGTTGGATGATACGTCGAGGATCGTCAAAGAGTGCAAACGAGCGATCAAGGGAGAAAGAGATGTGAGACAGTTGTGGGGAATGTAGAGTGTCGTCAGGAAATCGTAGTTGAAGAGGGCTTCAGAGATCGATTTGAGTTTGAGTCCACCCATATCGACGGTTGTCCAACCTGAGTTAGGAAGTGAGAGTCGATCAGGCCTTTGATGATGATTGGAAGAAGCATCGACCAATCCGTTGGGGGTAGCGGTAGAGCTGGTGAGACTACTATCGGTTGGGCTGTTGGGATTAGTCTTGGAGTGATGATCGTTCGGATTGGGTGGATTGAGGTTAGAATCTGAGTGATCGGTTGATGACTTTGAGTTTGAGTTGTGAGTCGTCAAGTTGGAACCGATTGAAGGTGGGGTCAAGTTATTAGCCGAACCGATGGAGTGAGTGTGATTATGATGGAATAGGACTGGTTTAGGAGGTCGATTGGGGTCGGTGATCGTTAGGGCTGATGAGGCCTGACCACGAATCTGAAGTTGGGCCGCTCGAGCATGATGATGGGCAGCACTCGACGCTCTTGATATTTGAGCATGTTCGACTTGTTTAGCCCATGAGGGGGTGATAGGAATGGGTTGAGAGAGTGATTGATGAGGGGGTGGGTTGATAGCTTGATGGAGGTTGGATGGATTGGAAGGATAACCATGGGCGGGGGAGGTAAGCTGATAGGAAGGATGAGGATTTGATTGAGGTTGGTGATACAGAGACTGTTGGAGCTGTTTCTGTTGTTGCTGTTGTTGCTGTTGCTGCTGCTGCTGCTGCTGTTGTTGTTGTTGTTGCTGCTGTTGATGATGATGATGCTGCTGCTGCTGTTGTTGTTGTTGTTGTTGTTGTTGTTGTTGTTGTTGCTGTTGCTGTTGTTGTTGTTGTTGTTGTTGTTGTTGCTGATGATGATGTGGCTGTTGTTGTTGTTGTTGTTGTTGTTGTTGTTGCTGTTGTTGCTGTTGCTGTTGCTGTTTCTGCTGCTGCTGTTGTTGTTGTTGTTGTTGTTGTTGTTGTTGTTGAGTTTGAGTCGAGTTCGAATTAGTTGGATGATGAGCTGGGGGATAGTTGAATGAGGTTGAGTGAGGTTGATGAGGATGGTGTGAATGGCTTAGAAGTGGTGGTTGTGGTTGTGGTTGAGATGGAGGATGGTGTGGATGATGATGGTGTGGATGATGAGGATGATGATGAGGTGGTGGGACTGTTTGTGGTGGTGGTGGTGGTGGATAGTGGGTGAGTTGTTTGATGAGCTGAGTGGACTGCCATCGACCAGGTGCACCAGCTGGGTTAGGGAGATGACCGTTGGGAGGATGATACATCGATGGGATGATGGAATCGAATGAGATTAGAGCAAGTTTGAGGAGATCGAAGTTTAATAGCTTGAGGAAGGAGGGAGGGAGGGAAGGAGGGAAGGAGAGGGAGAATGAGATAGGGATAGGGATAGGGAGAGAGTGAGAGAAGGTGAGAGGGAGAGAAGGTGGGAGAAGGTGAGAGGGAGAGAAGGTGAGAGAAGATGAGGAAGAAGTGGAGGAGCAGGAAGACCGAGGGGCACCCAGTCACTCCACGGGGGGGCTCAGACTGAAAGGCATACCTATCGACTTGCAGAGAAAAAAGGAAAAAAACTCGACAAACAACCAAAACTAAAGCAGCCACAGCGGAGAAAAACAACCAAGACGGGATCAACGGATGGATAAAACTCAGCCCAGGTGTGGAAGAGGAGGAGGAGACCAGACGACGACGACCCATCCCCTCCTTCCCCGAACGATTCGGGGGGGAATGGCCACTCTAACCGCCTTACCACAGGCAAGTGCATACTTGTAAAACTCAGCCAAGAGGACGAGAGAGTACATAATAAATATGTAAATACATACCACACGAACCACACCGGTGCGAGAATCAAGACGACCCAGGCTGACTGGAGTGTAGACAATCTATCTCGAGTTCGATCGGTTGCATCATCAACTTGATCACAGTCCGCTTGTTCATGAGTACATATTTACATACACGAATAAATACATGATTACGCCCATCTATCTTACATCCTCACATGCATACTTGATACTTATGTTGATGTACCACCCGTTTGCTTGTTGCCCCGGGGCCTCCTGCACAGAACCCGACGATGCTGATGATCACCAACCGCACCGGGCCGGAGAACAGCTAGTTGATCGTAGGTTGGCGAACACTCGATTGTGTTAAGACGGGGAAAAGGCTTAACCCGCCGCTAGGCCAACCTAGTCGGTATGTGTACTCCCCTGTATACACAGTAGATGGGTCTGTACGTAACGGACTGGGCATGTCGCCTAGCCTAGCAGTGGCCAGTGGGGGAGCTCCGGTCAAACTGGTCGCCAGCCTCATGCATCTATATCCATAATATGCACTTAATACAATCGCATGCCTCAGGCTCATGATATGCACTCAAGTACATATTTATTATAAACTACTCTATTCTATCGATCTCTATCTTTTTTTTTTTCATTCTACATCGATCTCTATCGTGTTGATGACTTCTAAACACATAATAGATAGACACGTTTTAGCTTTCCCGATACCCACAACCATCACGATCAGAAGATGTTGATTGTTGAATCTGCTCTCCCCCAGTTTTACCGACAACAAGCGGAGTTGGGGTATAGATGGCAGAATCTATGACAACCCATTCGACAGGGGGGCCCAGGGGTTAATAGACATGCGTATTGAAAAAGTAATACTTACTCGAGGGCTGACGCTTCAATGACGACCGACGTAATCATCGTCATCCATCGGAGCGTGGGCTGAGGACCTCGAAGCATTTTAATATGTGACCGAATGACTTCAAATATATATATCTAACTACCTCAGCACATACATAGATGATAGATATGTACTGATATCAACGACTGGTCATTACCCTCGAACAGATTGCTGGCTGCCGCGGGTGAGTGGGTTAGATGGGCGGCGGCCTAGGATGGGATGTATCTTCACCATCCTCCCAGGAAGATCTTTTCCACTAACTCCACCCGATCATCCTCATGGTAGACACATCCACTCATCCCGGCCGACGGCTTGACTCTACGCCATACTACCGACTGAGTTCAGTTCCAAGTGGTTGCCTGACTCTGCTAGGATCAAGCGGAGCGAAGGGGGGGGGGGGGGGGGCGAGGTCTTCCGAATTCCAAGGAAGCCTTTGGTTGGCAGAGGATGGGTTCCTGATCATATGTATAGGTACTATTCATGTATGTACACAAATTATACGCACATCATCTATCTCACTCCTCCCACCAGACCTTCGATTGAACTTCGTCGCCATGAGATTCGAGCTGGGAGATTTCATGCTATCCAGCATGACCCAGAGAGGACCAAAAAACTACCCAGTGTTAAATTTATTTATTTATTTTATCTCAAATGTTAAATATGTTTTTCATCCTCGTGCCTTGGGACCTCAATCATGATCATCATCCCTTCCGTTCATCGCTCAGCTTTGGGCTGACCTCGGCTCTTCTTAGAATTCGAGCGCTCTCCTTCTTGTGATCTCGTCCGCCCGATCGATCCGAGATCAGCCAGCCAATCAAGGATCTCCGGAGAGGCCCACTCTTATAACCGCCCATCGCTACTGGCTGATCATGAGTTGACCCTCACGCCCAACCGACCGCAAGACCTCGAAAGGTCGAGTCACGTCGATGATGAGATGGCTTGTAAGGTCAAGATCAGAACGATTAATTTGATTTGAGGCTCAGAAACTAAGGCTTCATGTAGATGTGGATGTTGATCTAACATAGGAATTTGCCCCCAAATTTTGGTGACTCACAAATCATTTTGGGCTGAAGTGGGATATAAATGGGATTACATATACATATGTGATCTCAAAAGTTACTCTTGGAGTATTGAATGGATGGCATAAAATACCTCACTTTCAAAATAAAATAAAACCACTTATCTCAGGTTCAGGTGACATCTGATGAACCATTTTCTGGATGAAAAACTAACCTTGTCCCGCTGCTCGGTCCAAACCTCAAAAAATATATGTGTAACCAACAATATTCATTCACTTGGCTAAATCTGGGAGAGATTATGACCAACGTTTGAAAATTAACTAACCTTGAGATTTTTCCAATCATCCATAATTGCTCTAGAGTCAACCTTATTTTTTTTTTCAAGGTTGGTTTGAAAGGTAGATTGATTTCATGTGGTTCCATAAAAAAACTAAGGTTGTCCATGGAATACCTGTGAGAATTTTTGGCCCACAAGCTTAGTCAAAGAGCAGTACTTAGAGCAAAAGAAATGCTGAGACAATGATATCTTATCATTGATCCTTAATATGAGGCAGAGGCAATGGCACACTTGTGAATGTGAATGAATTGGTGAATGAATGGATGGAAAACAGCAGGGAGAAGAGCTCCTTAAATACAAAAGATGGTGCTCATGTGGAGCTCATGTAATGACAAGCAAAAGGCAAAAATTCCGCCCAAAATGGGCTCTACAGGCTCTACAAGCCTTGCTAATTGGTTTGGGCTTACTCAGCCCACTTGGCATTAGTCCCTGAACCCTTATGACCAGTCTTTACTGGTTGAATTTGGTGTTTCCACCCCTTACTGGGCTGATCCAGCCCTTGTTGCTGTTCATAACCGGGCTGGTTGTCTCTTAAAACCAGCCTGTTTTACCTCTGTGACCTCATTGGTCCCTATTTACCAACTTAAATGGCTGGTTGCCTCCTGAAACCAGCCCCTGGCACTCAGATTGGCCAGGGTGGACCCAGAAACACCCTGGGTCTGGTCAAACTTACAGGGGGGGGGAGGGTGTGACCAGTGGACATGCGTGTCCCCGACCTCTCTTTCTCAATCCCTGGAGGGAACATTCAAATCCCCCCCCAGGGAGCCCTGGAGGTTGATACCCCCAGGGCAGCACAATTGGTTCAGTGGTCTGGGCAGTGGTCAAGCCCACCCAGCCCCAGGTCACCTCCCCCTTGGCAATGGGGGGGGGGGGGGGAGATGGCCCTTGCAACCTTGCTGTTGCTCCACACATGAGGGGGGGGGTGATCAAATTCCCTCCCACCTTGCCGGTTTCCTTGTTGCAGCCGGCCTGGTTAGTCCACACATGAGGTGGGGGGGTGATCAAACCCCCTCCCACCTTACCAGTTGCCTTGTTGCGGCCAGCCTGGCTGGTTGAGGACCAGCCAGCCTCCTCTCCCCTTTGCAACCAAGCAAGGGGAGCGAGGGAGGCAGGGGCCATCCTGAGCAACACAACTGGGGCTGCGGCCCCGCACACAAGCAGGTGGGGGGACTCCAAACGGAGCCACCTGCCCCATAAAATGGCCCCACGCAGGCCCTCAGGTCCCCCAACAGGCCCCAGAGAGAAACAAGTGGCCCCAAGCGGGCCGCAACACAGGCCGCAGCCACAATGGGCCGCCAAGGCCCAAAGACCACAAAATGCATACTTTGGCAGGCCAGCCTGTCTGGCCAAGTATGTCCAAAATGAAGCTTGGGCCCAGTTATGCCCAGAGAAGCCCGTATGACTAAGGTGGCCCATTCACCCTGGCGGGCTCGTTAAGGCCCATGTCCCAAAAGACCTAGAAAATGTGTTTTGGTGCACAAATGCCCAAAACCAATAACATCCACATAGGTCCACATGGCCCATGTGATGTCCAATGGGCCTTGGAGGCCCATTTGTGCATCCCATTTGGGTTACACAATAATATGCACACAACCTGAGTGCATCTATATTTTAACACACCCCCTTAATCCAAAAGGGATGCCATGCGCATACTAGACACAAAACCTTGATGTTTGTTCCTATCTAATGCCTTAGTTAAGATATCCCTAATCATTGCTCCAGTGGGCATGTACGGTAACACAATCTCTCTGCAGTTCACTGCATCACGTATATAGTTATAATGAACATAAATATGTTTTGTTCTTGAATGGAACACTTGGTTTTCTGCCAATGCAATGGAACTCTGATTATCAGAATACAACATTCCAAACCCTTGTGGTTTATGAGTATCCTCTAAGACCTTTCTCAACCACTTTGCCTCCTGTGAAGCTGACAGGTACGCTCTCTACTCTGCTTCTGTTGATGAAAGACTTATTTCTGACACATTCTTAGACACCCATGACACTAGATTCTTTCCTAAAAAGAATATAAAACCACTTGTTGATTCCCTAGTGTTACCATCTGCCCAGCTTGCATCAGAATAACCAACCAAATCAAAATTTGCTGACTTTGAAAACTGTAGTCTCAGACTGCTTGTTCCTTTAAGATAACTCATAACTCTCTTAAACACAGACCAATGCCTCATTCTTTGTTTCTCTAAGTGTTGTGAGAAGATGCCAATTGCATAAGCAATATATGGCCTTGTACACTTCCCCAAATAATTTAGAAATATAATAGCTGACCTATAATTGTTCCCAGATTGGAAAAACCCCAGATGCTCTTCATCTGTAGACTTTTCTAACCAAATGTTAGAATGCATTGGAGTACCAAAATCCTTTGCATCCTCTAAGCCATACTGCTTAAGTAGAGCTAACACATAATGGTCTTGATCCAACATGATCCCTTTATTGCTCTTACTAACTTTCATTCCCAGCACCTGTTGTTCCAGACCAAGATCTTTTATCTTGAACTCCTTTTTGGGTGTCTCCATGATTCTCTCTTTACCATTCCCAATAATGATAATTTCATCAACCCATACCAACAAAATTGCATCCTTTCTCACAAAGAGCCAAGGGTTGGCCTCACTTGTCCTGAAACCAATCTCTATTAGTTTCTTACTGATGATGTTATACCACAACCTAGCTGCTTGCTTCAATCCATACAGGGATCTACACAGCTTGAGGACATATTCCCCTTTATCCACTGAGAGGAAACTTCTCACACAGATTTTCTTCATAGTTTCTGGCTTGGTCTCTACCAGCCATTCCTTGAAACCATCAGGAGTTGACATATAAAAAGTCTCCTCTTCTCCAAGTTTTGCATTCAAGTATGCAGTCACAAAATCAGCCTGTCTGATTTCTTCACCCAACTCCACTGCCAAAGCAATGATGTACCTCAAGGTGGACAGCCTTCCATTTGGAAAAAAAATTTCTTGATAATCAATACCCTCTTTCTGCTTGAAGCCTTGTGTGATGCATCTAGCTTTGAACCTCTTCAAAAATCCATTAGTATCAAACTTCTTATTCAACACTAAACTAGACCCAACAATGTGTTAGAATTATGGCCAGCAATTAGCTTAGGCAAATGAGCAGTATTTAAAGCAAAAGAAATGCTGGACACTGGGTGTCAATATTGTCTAATGTGGCTCTCACAATGGGGCAATATGTTGGATGAATTTGATTGGAATGATGAATGAATAGATGGAAAACAGCAGGGAGAAGAGCTCCTTAAGTAAAAAAGATTGGCCTCTTGTGAGCCCATGATACAACAAGCCAAAAGGCAAATTTTCCGCCCCAAAAGAGCTCTACAGGCTCTACTGGCCTTGTTACTTGGTTTGGACTACATCAGCCCACATGGCATCAGTCCCTGTACCCTTACAACCAGCCTATTCCGATCATTTCTGGTGTTTCCACCTCAATGGGGCTGAACCAGCACCCTAACTGTTCAAAACCCTGGCTGGTTTTCCGTTACAACAAGCCATGATGACCTCATTACATTGTTTACGGGCTGGTTGCCTCATGCAGCCAGCCCCTGGCCCCTCAAATGGGCCAGGTGTGACCCAGGGCACACCTGGGTCCAGTCTCAGACTCACATGGGGGGTTGTGACCAGCGGACATGCTGTCCCCCCCTCTTTCTCTCAAATCCCTGGTGGGGGCGGTCAAATCCCCTCACCAGGGGCCCTGGGGGTCAATACCCCCAGGGCGTCGTCAAGAAAATTGGCCTGGGAGGTGATCAGGTCCCCCCAGGCCCATCGCTCCTCCCCCTTGGTAAAGGGGGGGGGAGAGCGCCCCTTTTCTCGGTTGCTTCACACGATTGATGGTGGAGGGGTGATGAGTTCCCCCCCACCTGCCGGTTGCTACACTTGCGGCCGGCACGGCCACCTCCTTGGGCAAGGGGGTGGTCAGGTCCCCCCTGCCCTGACCAACCGCATTGTCGCAGCCGGTTGCTGGCTGGTTCAACCCAGCCAGCTTGCCCCATCCCCCTTGCAACAGCAAGCAAGGGGAGGGGGAGCGAGCCAGGGCCACAAGCCCCGGCTCTGCGGCGCTGGTCGCCGGGTGCGACCAGCCGGGCCCGCGCGGCATCCCACTGCGCGGGATCCCTTGGCCGCACAACAGCCCTGCGCGGGCCATTGGGCCCCACGTGGGCCTTACCGAGGAACACAGGCGGCCCAAAGGGGCCGCGACGCAGGCAGCGGCTCCAAGCGGGCCGCAACACGGGGGCCGCCCCAAACCCAAATCGTGAGAATTACATACTTTGGCGGGTAAGCCCATCTGGCCAAGTATGTCCATAATAAAGCTTGGGCCCTTTTATGCCCAAATAAGCCCATCTGGCTTGGGTGGCCCATCCACCCTGGCGGGCCCGTGAGGGCCCGTGTCCCAAAAGACCATAAAAACGTGTTTTGGCGCCCAAATGCCCAAAACCAATAACACCCACATAGGCCCACATGGCCCAAGTGATGTCCAATGGGCCGTGGAGGCCAATTTTAGCATCCCATTTGGATTACACACTCCTATGCACATTACCTGAGTGCATCCGCATTTTAACACAATGGTCTTTCCTTTTGGAACCAAATCCTGCTTAACCACTTCAAACACACTATTACTTTCCAGAGAATCAAATTCCTCAAAAATAGTTGTCTTCCAATTGGCTCTATCATCAGAATTAATAGCTTGACCAAAGCTATTTGGGTTAACCCTATTACCCATTTCTGAACTTAACTGTAGAATCTCATTAAGCATCAATTGTTCCCAAAACATATCTTCTTCATATTCTGCAGAAGCATAATGGGACTTTCATTCCTCATACCAATCAACAGGTATCCTACTCCTTCCACTCCATCTAACTGGAGGTGGAGGCTCATCAGTTTCTGATTCCACAGACTCCCCTGAAGCAGGTACTGAACCCTCCTGTGGCATGTCTGCCATCTCAACATCATCACTAATGATATTCTCTACAGCATCTGCTGGTGAAATAGGCTCCAATGCTATTTCCTGCTGTGATTCCTGAACAGAACTATCTTCACTCCTTTTGAGTGGAAAGGTACTTTCTTCAAATTTTACATCCCTACTATGGATAACCTTTCTTAAACCTGGACAATAAATCCTGTATGAATTACTTATTAAATCATAGCCTACAAGTGCCCCTTTTCTGGCTCTAGGATCTAACCTTCCAAAAATTTCATTATGGTGGACACTATAATACACTAAGCAACCAATTGTTCTTAGGTGTGATTTTTTGGGATACAACTTCCAAAACAGATAATGCAGACTTTTCCCATTAACACTTACAATATTGTGCAACAGACACACTGTGAACACCAACTCAGCCCATAAAAACTTTGGAAAACCAGATTGAGCCATGATAGTTCTGACTTTGTCCAATAGAGTCCTATTAATCCTCTCAACTATTCCATAGTTTTGTGGAGTACTTGCAGTAGTAACTATATGAGTTCTACCATAATCATTCAACATTTTCTAAAACTCTTTACTCACAAATTCTCCCCCTCCATCAGCAATAACCCTCTTGATCTCCCTCATCAAACCATTCTGTTTCCAGAATTTGAAGATTACTGAAACCTCCTCTGTGGTCTGATCCTTTGATCTTATTGGTTTCACCCAAACATAATTAGTTGCTGTATCAACCAAATTGATGAAGTACTTTGCCCCCCAAGGGACACTGGTGAAAATGGCGCTGCCAAATCAGTGGAAAATTCCTCTCTAGGAACTTTGGTGCAATCTTTAATCTTTGAGAACACATTGCTGGTCTTGTCCGCTGAGGTAGAACTTTCAAAGTTGCTGTCCTTTACCTTATGGCCACTTCTACTGTGAGCAACAGTGCTCAGAGCAGAAAACTTGAAAAAGTTTGCAAATAGCAACTCATTCTGAACTTGTACTCTCAGGATGGTTCTCCCATTCAAATCAATAACAAACTTATCTTCTTTAAGATAACAAATCTGGAAAACTTTTTTCCAGATAACTCCAAGAGACACAAGGTTATAAGGCAAATCTGGTACATAGAACACTTTCTCAAAAGATATTTTGAAACCCAAGTGATTTGCAAGAAAATTTTTTCCAATTCCTTTAATCTGAATTGTTCTTCCTTTTTGGCCAATATTTAAAACACCATCAAAATAACTAAGATTTGAAAACAAGTTTTGCTCAAAAAACATGTGGTCTGTACAACCAGAATCAATCAAAACAAGAACATCCTAATTCAATCCTCCTACAAGGAAAGAAGAGTTATCAGCCACTGATAAGTTCTTATTACCAAGTTTAAGATTACATACTTCATAATCAATCAAGTCCATTTCTTGATCCTCATTGATTTTGGCCTTCTTGTTGGGGACTTGTTCCTCAACAGCTTGTTCCATTGAAACATCCACTGCCACCATAGAAACATTTTCCATGGCAAGGTTGACCTCTTTGTCTTCCATTTCACTTTCCTCAGATTTCTTCCTCTTCTTTGCCTCCTTGCAATCCTTTGCATAGTGCCCCTTCTTCTGTCAATTATAGCACAAGACCTTTGATAAATCCCTTTTGACCTTTGCTTTCTTCCTGGATTTTCCATCTTTCCCACAAGAGCAGTTCCTGTGCCCTCCTTCATTTTGAACTGAAGATAATCCTTTTCAATCCTTCTAAGCACATCCTCTTCTCCAGGAAGGGGATCCAATTGAGATATAATCCTAACCAAGGACTCATATTATTTTGGTAGATTTTGAAGAATTAAGAGTGACAAACACTCAGGATCCATGTTCAGCCCAGATGACTTGAACTTAGAAATACTTGATCTTGCCTCCCCCAAAAATTGTTTGCAGTTTAAAAATTTCAACTTGAGCAAATTATTGAAAGCAATACCCTTCTGATGGATAGAGTCACCAGCATACTTGGCCTTGAGAATTTTCCATAAAATGCTACCCATCCTCTTCTGTTCCTCCTTTAAAGTCTCAGCAACCCATGCCATATGAATTTCATCCAAATGCCTAAGAATGAGATGATAAGACTTCTTCTCTACCTCTCAACTAATCAAAGTTTCATCTGCATCCATAATCTCAACACAAAAAATGTTTTCCAACTCACTGTCCATTAAGACAGACCAAGCACTATAGTTTTGGCCATTCAAAACAATCTTGGTGGAGCTGGACTCTGGGATATAGGACATCTTCTTGGAAAAATTGAGGTCTTTGAGGTTGTCCAGAGTAAGGTATAAGGGTCTATTCTGCTTGAAAGTAATGATGATGATGGTACTGATGATGTGTGAGAATTATTGGCCAAAACCTTAGTCAAAGAGCAGTACTTAAAGAAAAAGAAATGCTGAGAAAATAATGTCTTATGATTGATCCTTAATATGAGGCAGAGGCAATGGCACACTTGTGAATGTGAATCAATTGGTGAATGAATGGATGTAAAACAGCAGGGAGAAGAGCTCCTTAAATACAAAAGATGGTGCTCATGTGGAGCTCATGTAAAGACAAGAAAAAGGCAAAAATTCCGCCCCAAATGGGCTCTACAGGCTCTAAAAGCCTTGCTAATTGGTTTGGGCTTACTCAGCCCACTTGGCATTAGTCCCTGAACCCTTATGACCAGTCTTTACTGGTTGAATTTGGTGTTTCCACTCTTACTGGGCTGATCAAGCCCTTTTTGCTGTTCATAACCTGGCTGGTTGTCTCTTACAACCAGCCTGTTTTACCTCTGTGACCTCATTGGTCCCTATTTACCAACTTACATGGCTGGTTGCCTCCTGAAACCAGCCCCTGGCACTCAGATTGGCCAGGGTGGACCCAAAAACACCCTGGGTCTGGTCAAACTTACAGGGGGGGGGGGGGGGGAGGGTGTGACCAGTGGACATGCGTGTCCCCCACCTCTCTTTCTCAATCCCTGGAGGGAGCAGTCAAATCCCCCCCAGGGAGCCCTGGAGGTTGATACCCCCAGGGCAGCACAATTGGTTCAGTGGTCTGGGCAGTGGTCAAGCCCACCCAGCCCCAGGTCACCTCCCCCTTGGCAATGGGGGGGGGGGGGGGGGGGGGGGAGATGGCCCTTGCAACCTTGCTGTTGCTCCACACATGAGGGGGGGGGGGGGGGGGGGGGGTGATCAAATTCCCTCCCACCTTGCCGGTTTCCTTGTTGCAGACGGCCTGGTTGGTCCATACATGAGGTGGGGGGGTGATCAAATCCCCTCCCACCTTGCCAGTTGCTTTGTTGCGGCCAGCCTGGCTGGTTGAGGACCAGCCAGCCTCCTCTCCCCTTTGCAACCAAGCAAGGGGAGGGAGGGAGGCAGGGGCTGCCGGCACCCCGCAGCCGCAACAAACTGAGCATCACAACTGGGGCCATGGCCCACACAAAAGCGGATGGGGGGACTCCAAATGGAGCGCCCTGCCCCATACAACGGCTGTGCACGGGCTGTTGGGCCACAGAGAGAAACAAGCGGACCCAAGTGGGCCGCAACATGGGCTGTGGCCACAATGGGCCCCCAAGGCCCAAAGACCACAAAATTCATACTTTGGCGGGCCAGCTTGTCTGGCCAAGTATGTCTAAAATAAAGCTTGGGCCCAGTTATTCCCAGATAAGCCTGTCTGGCTAAGGTGGCCCATCCACCCTGGCGGGCCCATTAAGGCCCGTGTCCCAAAAGACCTAGAAAACATGTTTTGGTGCACAAACACCCAAAACCAATAACATCCACATAGGCCCACGTGGCCCACGTGATGTCCAATGGGCCGTGGAGGCCCATTTTTTCATCTCATTTGGATTAAAAAATAATATGCACATAACCTGAGTGCATCCCTATTTTAACAATACCAACAAATCTTGTCATGAAATGACCTGTTTCTAAGTTCTTGGATATCATGTTAGTACTCACTCTAGCAACAATCCAGAGATTTAAACTTTAAATTCCAATTGCATGGTCTATATTCCCAAAGATTATTAATAATGATATGAAGACTTGTGGGGTCAATCTATGAGAAGATGAAAGTTGGGAAGAAAGAATATACCCTGATGAAATCTGATTTTCTTCAAAGAAATTCTGGATTGCAATTTCAATAATATTCATGATTGGAATAAGTTCTCATGTTTAATAATTTTCCTGATTTCAAGGCATTGAATCAAGAATAATTTAATGTTTTTGATCTCGAAAACCAAAGTATCTTTGAACAATATTTTATTCAAGTTAATTAGATATTCATTTTATGAGTTAACTGTGTTTAGTTTTGTATATATCTTTCCAAAAAAACCATCTTCATATTAATCTTTTCAAAGCATGATCTTCACTATGACCATTAAGATCATTTTGGGGGGAATTTTTTTCTTGTTGAAACATGTATGGTTTTAAATAGACCATCTCTAACATCAAGTAAAAAAATTTATAGTGAGTAGGATAACCCTTGGTGCACAGACTTGAGTTTAGAATCAAAAATTAGAAGTATATTAAAATTGCAGAATTGATCAGACTTGAATCAAAAATTGGAGGATGTTTAAATGGTTGAACCAATGCTAAAGTTTTACCAAAGTAAAAAAATGCCTTTTCATCCAAAACATACGTTAAGCTCCTTTGAATCTTGAAGTTATCTTCTTTCAACCAGTTCAGAAAGAATACTAGTGATTCATAGGTGCTTCATAATGAATGATTAAAGAATATTCTGATGGATAGGCTCATCATCTGGATGATAATTCAAAATCCTTGAATCCAAGGCTTAATCAAATTTCAAATGAATTGAGAATTTCAGATGATCTGTTTTTCAAATTGGTATATGCATTGAATTTAAGACACAGCCAGCACATGTGATGTATATTCTAACTGTTGATCTGATAGAAGAGATAGAAGAGTAAGCTAGGAGATTTTATAAAGACCCATCAGTTATTCATCAATAAAAAAATTATATTAGGGTGCATCAAAGTTAAGCAAACCCGCCATTTCAAACCCGCCATTAAAAATAAAAAAACCACTTATTTCAGATCAGAGATGTCAAATTTAACATGAAATAAGTGGGGTTTTTCAAGTAAAGTAAATAAAGGCTTTCACCGGCTCAAACTAACATCATTTCACATCATTGCCCCTGGTTTCAACCTCTGACCTCATTCAAAAAATTATACCGCAAACCTCATTGGAAAAATTTGATTTTCATTGCTCTCATTGCTTCATCAATCTCCTCTCTTCCTATCCTCTTTGCTTTATCACTCTCATCCCCTCATCAATCCATCACTCTCACCTTGCTTCATCACTCTCATCACTTTATTGCTTTAATCACATCCATCCTCTCATTGCTTCATTGCTTCATTGCTGCATCACTTCACCCCCCATTTCATCACATCCTAACTCTCATTGCTTCATTGCTTCATCCCTTCATCCCTTCTTTCATCACATTGATTCATAACTTTATTGCTTTATCCATTCATCCATCTTACTATTTTTAAATTGCCCCTGAGAAAACCTCCCCCCACAAGTCCACTCAACCAAAGAAAAAATCACCCAGGAACTCAACATCCAACAATCCCCCCCATTGGCTTCCAAAGGCTCAAGTCAGCTCAAGAGAGATAATCACATCATCCTTGTAAACTGGCTCAAAATTCCCTCCAACTATGACGCTTGCTTTGGATCCAACAATGAAACACAACCTTTCCTACCTCCATCCTCTAATTTTAATGGTTATCTCCTGATGGCCAATGAAGTAAAGAATAAAACCAAGGTAGGCTGACTCTTTCATCCAAATAGATGAGGAATCAATTCAAGAACTATCAATCCAAACATTGCCCCTTTAGCCAATGATGACAAGCCCCATTCTTTCCCTGTAACTATATGTTTCCCAAATCATCTCCTCCCATCCACATACTACATTTGGGGTGAGGATCAAGAAGGGATTTGATTCATCATGTAAAATTCTGAGGGTTGAAAGCCCTATTATTTCCCCATCTCTGTATGTTTGTCAAATCCTCTCCTCCCATCTTGTTCCCTCCCAAAAATATACTTTGATTGGGGTGAGGATCAATGAGGAATTCAATTTTTTGTATAAAATTTTGAGGGGAATGGCAGATTTATAAGCCAAAATCTAATTGCACCCTATGGGATTTGAACCCATGGCCTAAACATTAGTGAGTGATGCTTTAACAAATAATCTAAGTGGGCAATTTCCAGATGAGCCAATGTGCCTGTCCAAATGCTGAACCTGAGCAGATAATAACCGGCTGCCCACAATGATCATCCCAGCTCACATTCTACTCATCACACCCTTGAATCAATACCAAATTTGTTTACTCTCCTTATAACTCTACCCATCCCCCCCCCTGGGCAACATGTGGTTTGTCTCTTCTCACAGCTACTCATCACCTCCTCCACCCTTGGCCCATCAATTGGTTGAAGGGGGGGGGGGGCTGGTTGATCTTCCCGTTGGTTGTTCAAGGGGGGGGGACCGGTTGATCAGCCCGTTGATTGGTCAAAGGGGGGGGGCCAGTTTATTGGCATGTCAGTTGGTCAAAGGGGGTAGGGGGGGCAGTCAATTGGCCACCTGATTGATCAAAGGGGGAGGGGGGGGGCGGTCAATTTCCCCACCAATTGGTTGAAGGGGGAGGGGCTGGTTGCAGTCAAAGGAGGGGGGGTGGTCAATAGGTCAAGTGGAGGGGGGGGCAGGGGTCCATTGGTTGAAGGGGGGCGGTTGTTGAGAATGGGGGGAGTGGTTGCTTGGGCAGTGGCCATGGATGGAGGGGGTGCGGCGGGGGGGGGGGGGCGTATGGTGGGCCAACAAGGAGGGAGGAAGCAAGGGCAGAGTGGTTAGCACAAGTGCAACAAGGGGGGGTTGGATTGAGAGAGAGTGGGGAGGGCATACTGGGGTGGGCTGGAAACAAAGATGGTAGAGGAAAGAGGGGGTGTAAGCAAGGAAATAAAAAAGTGAGTTGAGATAAGGATACTGACCTGGAGATGGAGACAGTGATGGTGGGTTGGTGGATGTGGTGAGCTTGTTGTTGGTGGTGAGTGGTTGAGTCCAATGAGTGGGTGAGGAGGAGGAGGGTATGTGGTGGAGTCCAATGACTGGAAAAGGAAGAGGAGTAGAACAGTGTAGGGGGTGACTGGGGTGTACTTGTGGGTGACTGAAAAGATCAATTTTCTGGCTTGGTAGAAGGTCTCCAAGGCTTGAGGGTGAGAAGCGGTGGTTGAAGGGTTAGGATGATGGTGAGAGATGATGATGAGCAAGGATGAATTTCTTGAATTTAGAGAGATTACAATGGAGAGATGTATGGATTTGCTTATGTGGAGGTGTGGATGGGTGTTTTGTGTTATAATTCTGATCTACTGATAGCATTGCCTGAAACTTGAGTGCAACCTATGTTGTGGTCCTCCAAATTGTGCGGTCTCTGATGGCCCAATATTGAATATTTCTCATTCATTTTAATCTACTTATTCCACCACTTGTCAGCCTCCTTTGTACTTAGTCTATTTAAGTCAGCTGATCCTCAAGTGAATGAACACCATCCATTCTCCCTTACCTTGAACTGGAGTGCTTCATCCCCTGACTCCTTGGATCTGCCCTCCTCTTGGAAATATAAGACACCTCCTCATAATTTCCTAATCTTTGAAACAGAGATTTCAACTCAAAATCTCACATTTTGCATGTGATGGATGGTGGATGGATGATAATGGTGGGTTTGATGTTTGAAACCTGCAATTTCCATGAAACACACCATTTTGAAATATGCCAGTTAGGGGGTATGTGTAATTCATAAACTCACAATTAAAAATGGTGGGTTTTCTAACTTTGATACACCCTATTGGTGTCAATGATTTCATACATTGACTATTCAGATAACAAATGTGGGCCTTCCAATGATTTTGAAGCAAAAACCTTAGTGATTCAGGCTTGATTTCTTTACTCATATAGTTTTTCATCTGGTATTCAGTGACTGGTATGCACCATTATGTCCCAGGCTAAATTGAAAACAAAAGGAAAAAATACCAAATAAACAACATTTTTCAAAAAATTCATGATGTTAGCATTTTGATTTTACTAAAATCAACCCAAAAGGTGCCATTAGCATGATTATAGTACAGAAATTACTATATCTTGCCCACATGACATGCCTTCCAATTCCAGGAAGGCATGTAGCATTTTTAAAGGTTTGAAGGAGGGCCTGGGGTGGGGTAAAATGCCTTTTCATGGTGTGTTGGGGCCCCAAAGGCCTGTGAATATTGATTGACACCCTGGGGGATAAATTAAGGCCTCCATAAATTCTTTGGGGTTTGTCACTAAGGCCTAAAGATCCTCTATGGGGTCTATCTGGGGTATATTGTTTTGGAGAATTCATTTCAGCCACCTGGATGCCAAGACCCTTGCTATCCTTTAGCTACCAGAGGTAATAGAATAAATAATAAATATATTATTTAATAAATGCAGCAAAAATACGTAAAATATTTGGATTGAGATTATTGCAAGGTTAATTGGTTTGGTTATGGTTTATTGTTATAAATCAATATGAATAAATTGGTTATTAGATATTTTTAAAGAGGGGAAAAAATTATATTGAGGATCTTTAAAACCTCTCTTCAGGGATTTCAGTATGAAAACACGTAGTCCTGGTTACTTTGGGCTCTTTAGTTTAAAGGATATTTTACCCAAAGTTATATGTATATAAAATACACGGTAGAGTGGCAGGGCCTTGTAACCAAGCTGCCACAACAGAGAAAGGATAATAAAACTCACTGGTTTATTATTGAATCCTTAGGGTATCTGTTTGGGACGTGCAATATTGGGTTTAAACCTGTATACTGGGGTTATAAGGTTATTCAGCAGTTTAAATTGATATAAAGAGGTTGAGGACGTATATTATTGATCAGACTAAGCATAAATCACTTAATTATCTCTTATAAGTACTTGATTACCTTGGCACGGTGTCTGGATATAAATATAACTGGTTCTCTGCCCATCAATATCCTCAAAAGAGCTCTTTATTTATAGCTTTTGGATTCCCAATATTATCCTTCTGAGGGGTACAGGGGCTCAAAGGGACAGACACTAACGCTAGCAGGGTAATCAGTGGTAGCCTTTCACGTGTTCTTGGTGCTATAGCACGGGTAGCATCTAATTCCTCAGGGTATGGGAATTATTATACTTTATAATTGATATTAGGATGTGTGAATAACACTAATCTGTCCTATTTATGTATTATTTAATTAATTATCCTTAGTAAGTGTTCCCAGTAAGTTAATAATTATTTTTGTTGATTCACTGAGAAAAGCTTTTTATATTTCAGAACTAAGAGGGATCAAGCAATGAACAAAGGTTGATGGCTTGTCAAGATCTTCAGTATTTGAGGTAGTGTTTGCTGGTGAGTTGAAGTTGTGCTGATGTAAGACTTGAATAGAGATTCAAATAAAGAATTAGACAGGATTGATTGGAAAAGAGAATTGACGACAAGCTAAAGTCTTACCAGTCAGATATTGACAAGATGAGTGAGATTGAGTATAGGTTGAGGAGCGTTGAGTAATTGAGGAAAGATAAGAGAAGAAGATGAAAGGAAAGAAAGATAAGAGAAGAAGAAAAGAGTCAAGTTGAATTGGGGAAAGAGTTGAGTCAAAGGCGTCAGATGATTGAGAGTGGATCAAGTGAGTGGATGACCATCGAGATCCCCCTCATGGTTGAGTGAAGAACAAGTGAAGAAGACTTTGAGAGGAGACATTGATGCTAAATGTAGACAACTACTTGTGACAGAGAACAAAGAAGCGCGCGGAAGAGAGTGTAAGAGTGATTGTGACATATAAGAGACTGTACCCGCACAGGTGTGCCAGTATAGTAAAGTAGGAATAGAAATGAGAAAAGAGAAAAAGAAAAGAAGAGTAAAACAGAAATGAAACACATAGCAAAAGGAAAATAAGAAGAAAGAGAGGAAGAGAGTGATTTATTTGACAATTTTAATAGAAATTTGTACGGAAATCCTGATTTCAGGTGAGTTCTCATTATGTATTAAATAACTGGAGTAAATTCATGATATTGATTTTACTCCTTATTTTCGAGTTTCAGTTGATTTACTAAAATAATTACTTAAATATATAAGTCATGGGAATTCATGTAATATTTTTACATCATTAATTTTCTTAGTATTTCACAAAGATATTGATGTATAGAAATTCTCATAAAATTATATTAAAGTATTTGAATATATTATTAGAAGTTTTCATTGTCTTATATTTGACATTCTTGGTACTTTGAATTATATTTAATAAAAAAATACGTATGAGGGTTATTTAAGTATTTTTTATATAATATTATGTAATTTTTGACTATCTACTATCCACGGGAACATTTATTACATATGTAGAATGTTCCCATGTGGGTTGTAGCATGTTTGCGCGGTACCTAAGCTTCTCAGGCCACCTTTCACTCTGTCAAACAATTGTCCCGCGGCTGCATACTTGTCAGAGGCCTGGTGTAAGACTCCAAACAATTCTAGGCCGTGGAAGTTCTATGGAGGGGAAAGGTGCTGTTTAGGCTGCCCTCCTGAGTGTTACAAAAATATTTAAATGTAACCAAGATCAAAGTCAAGAACCTGGTAAATGGGGGTCCAAAGAGTAAAGGATAAAGATGATAGTAGTTGGTAGCTGGGAAACAACAATATCTGAGGCAAGATGATTCCAGGGAAAACTTGAATAGAAGAAGTCAAGGATTGTTCAGAGTTCAACAAGACAAGGCAATTGTAAGTAACAATGCCCACAAGCTAATAGCTTTGATTGTCAGCAGAAGCTTAGGAAAGATCAACTCAATCCCAAACAACCTCCAGGTTCTCAATGAACCTGCCCAACTCTCCGCAATCAAGCGCTTGAAGGGTACCAGATAACTGTGGGTGGCTGCACAAGACAAAGCTAATTGTTTGATGAAGCTTTAGAAGCAAAACAATAACTGATTTGAACAAGAACAGCCCAACACTTCTCAAGGGACTCAAGGGTAGTGTGGGGGAGTTCAACTTCAAAAGAAATAAAGGGAGGTTTAACACTCCAGGTTTTAAGCTTAATAAAAACTCTTCAGTCAAAAGTGACTGGTTTTGGAAAGATAATCAAAGGATGATCAGGACCAGTATGGTTGGATAAAAGGATCAGGAGTGGTGTAACACACTCAAGAATTCAATCAGTCAAATTCTTCTTCAACCAGCAAGGCTATCAGTTGTTGATAAAGATCAAGGATCAGGACTTGAGTATGGAGGCTCAAAGATCAAAGGGAAATCATGGATATACCCAGAATTCAGTCTCAGATAAAGGGGAATGAGACCCTACAGATGATTTATTTCAAGATGATAATGATGATCATTCCGTGGTAAGATGCCATAAGATACCCCCCCCATCCAAAAGGCAGGGGAGAGCCCCTCCTTATATGGGCAGGAGGCCCTGTTAGACTATGTACAAGTGATACTACAGATAGAGCGGATTTTTTTTTTTTTTTTTTTTTGGACTCAGATGATCAGAAAAATAGATCACGCGGGCCAGTGGAAATCTGGCCTCCCTGACTGGGGTGGGATCTTTTCTCATCCCTTCACCTCTCTTGCGTCCGTCTGCGGATGGGTGTGCGCAATAACACAAAGATCACCCACCCCTCACCCAAAGGCGGAAGGGGTGGGGAAAAAATTGAACCAGACCGCCCGCAGATGTTTGCGGGCGGTAGACAACACTTTTCCACCCCCACCCAAAGATGGAAGGGGGGTGCAAGTGATTGATGGATTGGTTTGATGGAGTGAACGGTATTGATGGATGAAGACAAGATGGAAGATGAGCTTGAGGAGGCAGTAGATGGTTGACAGGGGGCGGTGGACAATCTTTGACCACAAGGGTCAATTGATGAGTTGATGGTAGTTGTGATGGTAGATGTTAGAGAGGAGCAGGAGCAGGAGGGATGAGTAGATGATCCAGTGAGAGCAATCAATGAAGACAAGCAATATTTGGGTAACTTGGGGTTGAGGTTAGGATCCAAGAGATTGTTGGAGGTCAAAGGAGTGGAGGATTGTTTGATCTGATGGCTGAGCTGATGGACATGGTGGATGGGGATCTTGACGCCGGTCCAACCCCATTGAAAAGGCCTGGGGTGATGGATTGGGTTTGATGATGGGGATGGATGATATCTGTGAGAGGAGTGAGGGAGACTGGTTGTGGTTGTGGTTGTGGTTGTTGTTGTTGGTGGGAGGGTTGAGGTATGATGGGATAGGGAGGATGAGGATCTACTGCTACCGTAGGGACAATTGGACCAATTGGAGTGGAATTGGTTCAAGGGATGATGAGGATGATGGGAGGATGGGATGGGACTTGGGGTGACGGTCCAAGTGGAGGAAGTTTGTGCCAAGCGGGTCTTGGCCCACGCGTTTGGTCAAAAGGAAGGGGGGAACAAAGAGAGAAGCAATTGAACGCAATGCCTAGGTGATGAGACCAAGAGAGGCCTGTCCTAGACCACCAGGACAGAGGAATGCTTGGCAGGATGAGGACATTGGAGGAGTGATACTGATGCATAAAAATTCCGATTTTTTTGTTTTTTTTTGTTTTTTGTTTTTTTTTTTTTTGGATGAATGACACCTAAATAAAAGAATCGTCAATTTTTTTTTTAAATTTTCCGCATGTGGTCCAGGGTGTCCAGATTTGGTCACCACATTGGGGCTGCGTACAAAACCTTGACGGAGTGACAGGGCTGTATCTCAGCCGCGTGAAGGTGCATTGGCTGCCGCGGCTGCATGCGGGAATTGTGACAAAACACATTTCCTGAAGAGTTGAAATTAATAATTTCCTGAACCAACAGATCTAGGCGGGCATGAAAGATTTGGGCGCTCAAAAAACAAGGGCAACAAAAATGAAATAAAAAATAAAAGAAAACTAAATCTGACATGTATCGCAGATGAGCATGTGAGTAAGGGTTGAAGCTAATTTACATTTTGGCATAGAGACAACCTCACATATGAAAAATAGAGAAAGGGAATCCTCTCAATGTCAGGTGATGGATGTTGGGTCGAGGAAGTGATGATTTTGAGAAGATGATTGTGTTGAGCTGGCAGTTGAGGAAGGCAAGGATGATGAATTGAAGCAAATGGTGAGTTGAGGGTGATGGAGTCGGCGTTGTCGGTTGTTTAATGTTGATGATGAGGTGGATGGAGGAAGCAGTGAAGGAAGCAATGAGGTGGGAAGGAGGAAGTGGTGAGGACCGGGCCCGGTGGGGATCAAGTGCGGGCGCCATTGCGCAGATGAGATGGGAGACTGGGGAGAACATGTGCGCAGGGCGCGCACAAGGAAGGGGATCAGTGAAAGGTGGCCAGCAGGCAAGTCTGATAGGATTTCATTTCAACACGCCGCCGTGTTCAGATGAGAGGTTGAAGAATAGCTGAAGTGAGTGTTTTGATGGAGTGTCTTATGGCCAACTTTGTCAATGGGTCTGCTAGCATAGATTCGGAAGGAACAAGGTTGGTGATCAGGAGTTTGGCTTCCTTTTGTTCCCTAAGCCATTTGATTTGAGTATCTACATGCTTGAGGGCGTTGTTGTGAGATTAAAAATTGATGAGATCATTTAAAGCTTTGTTGTCAATGTACAACCTGTGAGTGAGGGATATAGATGGGTTCAATTCTTTTATTAAGTTCAACATCCAAATCTTCTCTTGAGTTTCCAGAACTAATGACTTGAGCTCCCCTTCTTTTGAGGAAAACAAGACAGTAGGTTTCAATTTACTGTGCCAAGAGAAGGCGTAGAAATAGAGTAGGACCAGATAGCCAGTGTGGCTCCTTTGTGAAATGGGATCATTGCTGCCATCGGAATCACTCCAGGTCCCAAGATCAAGGTTGAATGAGTTGTTCTTGAGACGGAGGTCCAGATCAAAAGTGGTTTTGACGTACCTCCAGGCCTGTTTTGATTTTGTCCAATGAGAGAGGCCAGGTTTTGCATTGAATTGGGAAAGAGAGGAAACAGTGTAAGAAAGGTCCTGTCGAGTTTGAGTTGCTATGAATTTTAGGAAACCGGTTGATGAGCAATAATTGATGTTGAGATTGGAGAAGGCAGCAGCGTTGGAATTGGTTGCAGGGTTGAGTACCACTGCAGGGGTCAGCAGTGTATTGATTGGTCTGGATTCCAATAGTCCAAGCTTGGCCAGTGCTGAGTCAATGTGGTCGGGTTGGTGTAGACAGGGCCAGTGTGATGATTTGATGATGTAGTTACCAAGGATTTTAGAAATTGCGCCTTTGTGGGAAATAGAGAATTTGGCCTTCAGTTGTGTTTGGAATTCTTGAGAGTCACCAATGATGACCAAATCATCAACATAGCAAAAGATGAAGATTTGGGTGGGTTGATTTATGAGCAAGCTGGGATTGGAAGAGGAGTTAGTAAAGTTTTGGTCAAGAATCCAGCGTTTGAGTGTGTCAAACCAGCTTTTTGGAGCTTGTTTCAGTCCTTAAAGAGCCTTGTTCAACTTGAAATAAGGGAAGATGGTGTCATATCCAGGAGGAGTTTTGATGAAAATGTCTTCATCAAGCTTGGCATGCAGGAATGCGGACTTGATGTCCATTTTAATGATTGGCAGTTTGTGATGGAAGGAGTAGACTAGAAGAGTCCAGAGTGTGGTAATTTGGCCGGTAGGTGCGTAGTTTTGCCGTAGTCTATGAATTCTAGCTGTCAAAAGCCTTGCACACACAGCCTGGCTTTGAAGATGATGCCATTGTGATCAGGGTTGGTTTTGAGCCAATAAACCCACACAGTGGATAGGGCCTTTTTTCTTTCTGGAAGTGAGTGACAGCCAGTCCAAACCCCCATAGATTTGATTCCATCAAGTTCAGACTTCATACCCTTGGTCCAGTTTTGGCAGTCCGGTGACCATTTTGCCTCTTCATAGTTTTGAGGGAAGGTTCTGGAGAGGAATCCATAGCATTGAGGCTTTTGAAGGGTCCAGCAATCTCTGAGGGTTTGGTAAAAAGGAGCAAGTTGGTTGGATATGTTTTCATCATTGGAAGCTTTGGTGGCAGATTTATCAGATGAGGATGATTCTTCAGAAGCGTCAGAGTCTGAAATGGATTTGGAGGATTGAGTTGATTCAAGGGAAGTTGGATTGGTTGAGTTAGGAGAAGGATGAGTAATCTTTTCATGATTGATCAAGGACAGTGTGTCCAATAGGTTGGAGTTGGGAAGGAGGAGAGTTTCAAAAGGAGATTTGGACGAGAGGGAAGACTCAGTTAGCTTTATGTTTTCAAGAATTTTAACATGTTTCAAGCGGACAGTCTTGCCAAGCTCTGGGATATAGACTTGGTAGGAGTTAAATTGAAGGTCATGAACTACAAGAATTCCTTCCCAACCTTTTTTTCAAATTTTCCAAGACTGTTTTGGAGATTCAGAACTATGGTTTTGGATCCTAAGGTTTTAATTAGCTCAAGTTTGGGTTGGCAACTATTCCACATCTCAGAGGGGCTTAATTTTGATTCTTTGGTTGATAACAGATTCAGAATCTCACAACATCCAACTAAGACTTCATCCCAAAGTTACATTGGAATAGAAATGTCAATGATTGTGGTTCTGGCTGCTTCAACAATGGTTTGATTTCCTTGCTTGGCAATGGGGTTGTGCTGTGGAGTGTAAGGTTCAGACGTAGTGTGTATGATTCCGGAAATGGTAAGAAAGCTGGAGACTTTGGAGTTAACAAATTCTCCGCTGTTGTTGGAGTGAAGTTATTTGAATTGATATCCAAATTGATTTGAGTGAATCTTGCTGAATTTGATTAACTCATTGGTCAAATACAATTTGAGTTTGATGGGGAGACAGGTTTTAAAGCGCAAGAATTCATTGGTGAGCAGCAAGAAGTATCTGTTTCAAGTATTAAAGATGGGATTTATTGGTCCACAGACATCGGCGTGGAGACAAACAAAAGGTTTCAAGCAGTTGGAGATGTGGTTTTTGAAGGATGAGCAATGGATTTTTCCCAAGGCGCAAAATTTGCATGAGAGTTCTTTCCATCTTAATTTTGGGAAGTCTCTCAAGAGTAGCTTTGTTTGATTGTGGTGAGGATGTCCAAAGCGTTTTTGTAGATTTGTGAGGGTGAGGAAAGCGTGAGATGATTTGGACTGAGGAAGAGCAAGATCCCTGATTACCAAGAGGTTGTCTTTGATGGGGCCAGTAAGGATTGTGTGATTTTTGAAGTTCACAACAAAATTGTGCAGACCAGATAAGTGGAGCAAGCAGCCCTTGTTCAAAAGTTGACCTAAGGACACCAGGTTTACTGCTAGCTGAGGCACGTACAGGGACTGGCTAAGCAGGAAATTACAGTTTTCAAATAAGAGATTCGCGGTGTAAGACTCCAAACGGTGCTAGGCCGTGGCAGTTCTGTGGAGGGGAAAGGTGCTGTTTAGGCTGCCCTCCTGAGTGTTACAAAAATATTTAAATGTAACCAAGATCAAAGTCCAGAACCTGGTAAATGAGGAATCAAGGAGTAGAGGATAAAGATGATAATAGTTTGGTAGCAATGGAACAGCACTATCTGAGACAAGATTATGCAGGGAAAAACTTGAACAAAAGAAGTTAAAGTCCTCTTAGAGTTCAAAGAACAAAAGCTGTTGTATGTAAACAACAACCTCAAGCTAATAACTCTGGTCGTCAGCAGAAGATTGGGGATGATCAACTCAAACCCAAGCAACCTCCAGGTTCTCAATGAACCTGCCCAACTCTCCGCAATCAAGCGCTTGAAGGGTACCAGATAACTGTGGGTGGCTGTACAAGACAAAGCACAATGTTTAAGAAGCTCCAAAGCAAACAGCAACTGATTTTGAAGCAAGGATAACCTCAACACTTCTCAAGGGACTCAAGAAAAGGCTGTCAGAATGCAACTCCAAAGAAATTAAAGGGAGGTATAACACTCCAGGTCTTAAGCTTGATAAGACCTCTTCAATCAATTGTGATTGGCTCCAGAAAGGTGATCAGGGATCAGGACCAGTATGGTCAGAGAAAGGGATCAAGGAGTGGTATAACACACTCAAAAATTTCAACAGACAGAATTTTTCTTCAACCAGCAAGGCTATTGGTTGGTGATAAGGATCAGGCCACAGAGGGGCAAAGACTCAGGGGGCAATCAAAGATATACCCAGGATAAGGATCAGGATTAAATTTCACAATGATGGGGGGGACACAGACACACACCCCTTTGGATTATTCTATTAACTGATGATCTGATGATCTGATATCCCCTCAAAAAGAAGGGGAGAGCCCCTCTTTTTATAGACCAGAGGCCTTTAGGCTATTTACAAGAGAGATTTACAAATGAGAGCGGATTTTTTTTTTTTTGATGATCAAGATCATGAGAAAAAAAAAGAAAAAAAAGGTACTCAGAGACAAAGAAATCCAAAGGGGGGGACGCCCGCGGGCATCCTGATGGGCCCGGGAAACTGCCAAGGCCGCGGATGACCGCCGGCCGGTGTCTGACGGGCATGGGCAACTGCCAAGACCGCGGATGACTGCTGGCCGGTGTCCAACGGGCATCGGTAACTGCCGAGACCCGCATGGGCAACCAACAAGCGGCGCAGGAGACTGGCGAGCTGGGAGGTGGACTTTGAGAGAGGTTGATGACTTGAGATAGTTTGGAGGTTGATCAAGGGAGAGATGATGATGGATTGATGAATTGAGGTGATTGATTGATTGTCTGAACCGACTCAATGGGGAGCTGGTTGGGGTCATTGACAGGGATCTGATGCTGAGGTTGAGATTGAAGAGTGAGATGGAGTGAGTTGGTGATGTGATGACTTGGTCAAGATTGAGGTTGATTGTATGACTTGGTCGAGGTCTGACAATAGAATACCACAATCAGGCTCAAGATGGTGGTGGTGGTGGTGGTGATAATTAGCATTTGGGGGTGCCGGTGATGGATGACAGGGCAGAAGCAAACCCGGCGGTCTTTTGGCCGCGCACTTGGCAAAAAAAAAAAAAAATTGTAAAGCGGAATAGCGGAGCAGAAGGGATTCGAACACAAGCGCGGGGATACACCCACCCAGAGATCATCCTTCCCAACTGAGAGAATGAGCAGTTGAGAAGCTGGGAACCAAATGGAACCCCATTCTGGATCAAAGATTCTTTTTTTATTTTTTATTTTTTATTTTTTATTTTTTATTTTTTATTTTTATTTTTTATTTTTTATTTTTATTTTTTTTTTGATAATGAAGCCTATGAATGATGATAAGAAAACATCATAAAAAAATTAAAGTCTCCGCACTGGCCAGGGTGTCCAGGATGGGGCACCACATCTCTCCCAACTTACAGACTGTCCCTAGTCTGCTCCGGAGTTTGATGCCATAAAAAGAGAAAGGAAAGAAAGATGATTGAAACCAAGGAATGGCCATTTTGCTCTGGAGAGTGAAAAAGAATATGTTGATCCATCCAAAAGAAAATCCTAGAAGTGACTGAGATAAAATGAAGAAGGCGTCCCAGGTGCTCACATGCGTGGCATGAAGTAGAGTTTTGAAAATGACAGTAGTAGAAGCCCCTGGTGGTGCACAATTGGGAGGACTTACTTCTGGACCAAGTTGCCTCCACAAGAATGAAATTTCTTGACCTGATCAGCAGAGAACCTTCTGGCCATCTGAGTCCCATCCAGTTCCTCCAAAAACAAATGATCCACCTCTAACTTGACAGACTACTTGGTAAGGACCATTCCAGCAGTTAGAGAAAAGCTTTCCCCACTGAGTTTCCAAGGAAAAATTATAAGCCAATACCAGTTCACCAGGGTTTAAAGGGTCCCTGATCCGATTTAGGTGTTTATCTTCCCAATACTGAACTGATTTTGCTCTTGATTCCATCATCTTCTGATAAGCTTTGTTACAAATATCTTCACTCTCTCCAGTTGCTTTGATCTGGCCACTAATAGGTCAGTATTTGAGGAAACTTGTTCCCAAGATATGCCCAAGAAAGACTCCATTTCAAGATCAAGAGGAAGAACAGCCCTCTGACCAAAGAAGATTTCATAAGGAGAGTAACCAGTGGTTTGCTTGGTGGAAATTCGATCAGAGAAGAGGACCAAGGGGAGAAACTTCCAACAATTCTTGCCACTCTCACCAGCCAATTTGACAAGAGCAGCCTTCAAAGGAGCATGGCCTCTTTCCACCATGCCTTGTCCTTCAGGATAATAGGGAGTAGTAACTCTATGTTTTCCAGGGAGCAATTGGATCATTTCAGAAATTTTTCCACCAAATTCCGAGCCACCATCTGTAGAATAAGACTGGGCCAAGCCATAGCGCATTGTCCAAGTCTCATGAAGGAAAGCTGCTACCAATTCAGAGCTGAGGTTCTTAAGAAACTTTGCTTCAACCCATCCAGAAAAATAATCTATAGCCACAATGAGGTACTTAGCTCCACCAGCCTTAATGTGAACCACATCCATAGCAATCCTCCCAAAGACAGTGGAATCTCCAGTGGGGTAACAAATTTCGGCCGGGCGCCTAAAATCACGTTTCTAGCACACTTCACAACTCCTGCACCATTGAGCGATGGATTTCTTCAGGGATGGCCACCAAACTTGTTTGGATATTTGTTGATAAGTTTTGGTTTCCCCACAATGACCAAGGCCTTCATGGAGATTTTCCAGGATTGAATCTTGCTTAGAAGGGATAGTGACCACAACAAGTGCACAAGGAGTTGCTATTTTCATAAGAATAGAACCTTGGACAAAGAAGTTGGAGGACTTCCTTTTAAGGGACCAAAATTCTTTGGCAGAGAGATCAGGGGGTCTTTGGAGAGTTTAAAGGTACTCCTCTAACTTAAGCCAGAAACCTTGCTGGAAACCAGAGTAATTTTGGGAGGAGAAGGCAAAGACAGGGCAGACCAAGGGTTCTTCCTCATCAAAATCCATTCCAACCTCTGATTCATTGTCTCCAATAGGTTGTCAAGATAAACCATCAGGCATGGTGAAAGATTTTCCAGGCCTGTGAACAATATCAAAAGAGAACAACTGGATGAAAGCCACCCAACAAGTCATTGGAGCATTTGGGAGGCTGGGGGCCTTGACCATTTCAATAATGGATTTTGCATTTACTTGTAACTCAAAGTGTTGACCCCAAAGGACAGTCTGAAGCTTCTTCAACATTTGGGCCACACTGCAAAGTTCCAGTTTTGGCTGGGAGTACCTGGATTCCACATCTGAGAAAAGAAGAGATTCATACAGAGCAGGACGATCCAAACCATTTTCATCTTCCTGGGTAAGAACAGCCCCAACAGATTGATAACTTGAGTCCACTGCCAGCTTGATCTTGCCGGCTCCGGGTCCAAAGTTATCTTTTTCAAAACAATGTCTTTCCCAACAATTGTTTTGAGCAACTGAAATGATTGTTTGCAGTCTTGGGTCCAAATCCATTCAGCATCCTTCCTGGTTAAGCAGCGCAAGGGAACACAGATTTTGGATAGTGAGGGAATGAAGATCCTGACATAAGTTACAACACCTAGGAAACCTCTAACTTCCGTTGGATTTATTGGGGTAGGCCAGGAGATTATTTTTTTGACTTTAGAGGGTGCCATCCTTCTTCCGTCCTTGCAGACTATATGACCAACGATTTCCAAGGCAGGGACACAGGCGGCAAGTTTTGATCCAGAGACAGTAAGGCCAGATTCCTCAATTTGAAACAAAATTCTTTCCAAGACAGTAGAATACTCCCAGATAAATTGTTGGATTCCTGAGTGCCAAGGTAAGAGCTCATTATCATAGTCAGAAACTGGACCTTTAATCCCACCATCATCAATAAAGATACCCACATGATCCGGGATTTTGTCCTGGAGGATCCACATCATCTGAGCCTGATAGACTGCAACCAAGTTGGTGGCACCTTGAGGCAATTTAGTCAGCTGAAATCAACCAAGGGGAGTATCAAAAGTAGTGAGGGGACAAGAAATAGGATGCAAGGATTGTTTTTCATAGCCACCCATAATGTCAACTAGACCATAGCAAGCTCTCCCAGAGAAGGATTCAACAAATTCTTCAGTGGCAGTGGGCACTCCAGAGTCTTTAATAGTAACTTTATTAAGAGGTTGGAGATCATGAACCACTCTAATTTTACCATTACTCTTTAGAACACAGAAAACAGGACTGGAATAGCTAGAAGTCGATTGTTTGTATAAACCGGTTCGGACTTGTTTGCAGACCAACTTGATGAATTCGTTGACTTTAGCAGCAGGGATTGGGATCTTTTTCTTTTGCCAAGGGTCATGTTCAACTACAGGGATGATGTAGGGGAGACCATAGGATTCTTTCAAGAGACCTCTCTCTTCTTCACAGAATGCAACAGATTTTTCCCTTAGAGACAAAATATTTTTGATCAAATTTAACTCATCAGGAAGAAGCCATCCATCTGGACCAAAGTTGACCACTTTCAGACGTTTTTTGGTGACCCAACCAGAGGGAATAAATGGACCAGTGAGGGATTTGGATAGATCACAGTAAGGATTGCGGGATAGCGGAGGACGCATAAGAGGAGGATTGAGGTTGAGAGGCATTGGTTGGTTGACTGGCTGGACCTTCTTTGCAACTGGTTTGTACTTGGTGGCAAAGGAGCGGAATCCCTGCTTCCTCAAAGCATTGACCAGTGAGACCTGACTACAAAAACTGAGGCCATGTTCCAACATCTTCCAAGTCCAATGTTCTGCTGCGTCCTTGAAAGGTGCCTTCTCCATAAAAGAGGATCCAAAAGATAACACATTGCTCACATGTGTGGCACAGGGTAGAGTTTCAAAAACAACAGTAGTAGAAGCCCTTGGTGGTGCACAATTTGGAGGACTTACTTCTACCCCAAATTGCCTCCATCTAAGACCAAACTCCTTCATACCAAAGCCACCAAGAAAAGAATCGAGATTGAGATCTAGTGTAGACTCATTGCGGAGATTCAAAACCAGAATAGAGGATGAGTGATCAGGCTGAAAAGAAAAAGGAAAAGAAGATACAACAGATCCAGACAGAGAAGAAATATTTTTGGATTTTTTGGATTTTTCATGTGTTTGGGTCTTGATCTTATTTGGATGAGAAGAAAATGATGAGGAAAAAGAAAGATATGCCTCTGAGGTGGGAGTTGGTCCATAAGTTGAAGTCTGAGGCTGAGAAGAACTACAACTATCAGTAGGGCCAACTATTCTGCTAAAAAATGAGGATGAAAGGAATGAGAGTTTTCTTTCTGCTTTCCTTTCAGGACAGATTTGGGAGGATGACCAGGGAAGTCTCTTTCCCAACAACCAGAATCCAAAGAACAAATGGGAACTTCAATCTTTCTGCCATAAGCATCAGGGAGGAGAATTCTCTCCCCAACTTGATCAGAAAACATCAGGGTAGCACCAAAGTCCATTAAGAAAGGCCTTACCAAGATCATGGGACCATCCAGACGAGTGATCCAGAAGTGACAGGTGCCAACAATATTTCAACCAATTCAAACAGGAATATCCTCAGCAATACCAACCAGTTCACAGGACTGATTCCCAATTCCATAAACCGCAGAGTTGAAACTGACCCTTGGGCTAAGTTTAAGCTTGCAGGCCATGGAGTCAAAAATCAAGTTGAGCTGAGAACCCAAATCCACAAGGAGAGAAACCGTTTTAGTTGAATCACCAAGAAAACATGGAAGAAAACCAAGAGGACAGGAATACAGGTTGGTATCTGAAGAGGGATCTGTTCCACTGGAATCCTCTATCAGAGTACTGGAGGAGATCTTTAATTTGTACGGACCAATCTCCACACGTCAACAAGAAACCCATTTCTTCATCCCTTCTGCCACAGATGGAGGGATTGAAAGGAGTTCAGCCACAGATAGATCAGGGATTTTAAGATCAGAAATTTTCTTTAATACTCCTTCCACAGCATTAGGGTAGTCCTTGGAGATGCCCCTCTCAAATCAAACTTTGGGCTGGGTGGAGGGAGGAAGATCAGGTGTAATAGGTGATGGAAGAGGATCTGAGGGTTGGGCAGGTTGAAGAGGGGGAGGATCAGAGTTGTCCTGGAACCTTTCCATAAGTGGTTCCCTTTCTACTTCCATGTCTTCCACATCAGAGGAAGGAGGCTCAGGTGAAGATTGACGTTTAACGGGTTTTTGCAGAATGGAGGATGGAACAGGAGGAGACTTATGAGGTTTTGGTTCCTCATGGTGTTTCCTAGCTGGATTGGATTGATAGGTGCCAGGGAAGCTGGAAGAAGTGATAGCTGGGGGATACCAAGGTTGCAGGGTTCTACAGGATGATCCAAAATCCACAGAGACCAAGGATGCCTTCTTAGGAGTTGGTGGTTGGTATGAGGCCACCACATGACGGATCGGTCAAGACAAATCAAAAGGGATCAAAGCACCGTTAGGAAGGAAAAAATTATCTCCCTTCTGCTCTACTAACTTCTCCTCCTTGTACTTCTGGAGTTCAGGACATCTACCGGTACCATGGCCTTCCCTATGGCAATAATAACAGACTATAGTAGACTTAGGAACAGAATTAGCAGGTTTAGGAGTGGCTAAAGAGTATATTTTCTGATCTATTTTATTCTCAAATGCCTGAAGTAATTTAGTGATCTCATCTATAGTAGGTGTCTCCCAGTGGGTCTGAGCATTGGGTTTAGGTCTGCAATTGGCTTCCATCTTATTCATGATTTTGTTAGATGCTTGAAAAGAGGGGGCAAGGACTGGTTCAGTGATTTTAGGTTTTTCAAAGGTGAGAGCTGTTTGACCTTTCATCACTTTATCCACAGTATTCCTAAGAACCATGAAAGCAGGGAGCTTGAACCAATTGTCTCTTGTTGTGATCATGGATCCAGATTTCACCATTCCATCCTTAATTCTTTCCTGCACTCCTGGAGAGAAAGACTGAAAAAATTGCACTCAAATTTTGTCCAACATATCAATATGAATGTTCCAGATAAGATAGGACTGGATAGGTTCCCAAGATTTTCTGAAGCTTGATAGTCAGAGGCTGAGGAGATACCACCATTGGAGATCCATTGAGAAACCAGGGCATCCAAGTCTTGCAAAGTAAATCTGGCTACATCTATTTTTCCCCAATAGGCCAACATAGCCTCCTTCAGGAGCCGCCAGTTGTGAGTTTCAAATCCCTAAAACAATTTGATGACCTCCATAACTTTTTCAGAAGATATAAAAAACCATAACTGATCACCCATATCATATTCACTGGCACCATCCACTTCCGCAGCCATCTCATAGGAGTCCAGGAATCATTCGACATTGGTCCCATTGAAGCCTAAATTTTTGTTCTGAGGTTTGATTTTGACCATCTTGGCCCAAACAGATAAAGAGGATCCAGCAGATTCCATGTTGAAGGGTTCCTAAGAGATCCAAACGAGCAGAGTTCCAAGGTGGCTCACAAGTGTGGCAAGAGTAGAGTTTCACAAAAATGACAAGGATCTTGCCCAGATGGTGCACAATTGGGAGGACTTACTTCTGGATCAAGCTGCCTCCATGGATCAGATCTAAAAAAAAGAACAAACAGAAAAAGAAAAGGAAAAAAAATTGGATTGGATTTTGGAGTTGATTCTTCAAGTTTTTGGGACTGTAAATCCCAAGGTTGCTGGTTCAATCCCAGCCCGGGGGACCAAATGTAAGACTCCAAATGGTGCTAGGCCGTGGAAGTTCTGTGGAGGGGAAAGGTGCTGTTTAGGCTGCCCTCCTGAGTGTTACAAAAATATTTAAATGTAACCAAGATCAAAGTCCAGAACCTGGTAAATGAGGAATCAAGGAGTAGAGGATAAAGATGATAATAGTTTGGTAGCAATGGAAAATCACTATCTGAGACAAGATTATGCAGGGAAAAAATTGAACAAAAGAAGTTAAAGTCCTCTTAGAGTTCAAAGAACAAAAGCTGTTGTATGTAAACAACGCCCTCAAGCTAATAACTCTGGTCATCAGCAGAAGATTGGGGATGATCAACTCAAACCCAAGCAACCTCCAGGTTCTCAATGAACCTGCCCAACTCTCCGCAATCAAGCGCTTGAAGGGTACCAGATAACTGAGGGTGGCTGTACAAGACAAAGCACAATGTTTAAGAAGCTTCAAAGCAAACAGTAACTGATTTTGAAGCAAGGATAACCTCAACACTTCTCAAGGGACTCAAGAATAGGCTGGCAGAATGCAACTCCAAAGAAAATAAAGGGAGGTATAACACTCCAGGTCTTAAGCTTAATAAGACCTCTTCAATCAATTGTGATTGGCTCCAGAAAGGTGATCAGGGATCAGGACCAGTATGGTCAGAGAAAGGGATCAAGGAGTGGTATAACAAACTCAAAAATTCCAACAGACAGAATTTTTCTTCAACCAGCAAGGCTATTGGTTGGTGATAAGGATCAGGACACAGAGGGGAAAAGACTCAGGGTCAAAAATGGATCAGGGGGCAATCAGAGATATACCCAGGATAAGGATCAGGATTAAATTTCACAATGATGAGGGGGACACAGACACACACCCCTTTGGATGATTCTATTAATTGATGATCTGATGATATGATATCCCCTCAAAATGCAGGGGAGAGTCCCTCTTTTTATATACCAGAGGCCTATAGGCTATTTACAAGAGAGATTTACAAATGAGAGCAGAATTTTTTTTTTTTGATGATCAAGATCATGAGAAAACAAAAGAAAAAAAAACAAACAGGTACTTGGAGAAAAAGAAATCCAAAGGGGGGGACGCCCGCAGGCATCCTGATGGGCCTGGGCGACTGCCAAGGCTGGGGGGTGCCGGTGATGGATGACAGGGCGGAAGCGAACCCGGCGGTCTTGTGGCCGCGCGCTTGGCAAAAAAAAAAAAAATTTAAAGCGGAATATCAGAGCAGAAGGGATTTGAACACAAGAGCGGGGATACGCCCACCCAGAGATCATCCTTCCCAACTGAGAGAATGAGCAGTCGGGAAGCTGGGAACCAAACGGAACCCCATTCCGGATCAAAGATTCACTTTTTTTTTTTTTTTTTTTTTTTTTTTTTTTTTTTTTTTTTTTTTTTTGATCATGACGCCTATGAATGATGATAAGGAAAAATCATAGAAAAATTAAAGTCTCCGCACTGGCCAGGGTTTCCAGGATGGGGCACCACAGCGGTACCAATACCTTCTGCGTTAAGGGAGGTGTTTTCCTTCCAAGTCTGGATGTCAGTGTGGTATTCAGTGAGGTCATCAAAGAAGTCAGGGGAGTTGAAAATTGATTGGGATGCTCCAGAATTGAGAATGATGGAGTGTTTGGTGAGTAGTCTGGAATTTGTCATGGAAAAGTTGTAAGAGGTGCAGGAGAGGTTGGCAGTGGCTGGTTGTTTCTTGTTATGCTTGGGGTTGCTGTTATTGAAATTTGGTCAAAGGTGTGGATACAGCCACCAGCAGGAATTCTTGGGGTGAGAGGATTGTGAATTGTGCCAGGTGGCTCTGCAATTGACTAACTCTTGTTTGACGCCAGTATTCAACATTGCTGAGGCGTAAGTACCAGCTGCAATCTTGTTCTAAATTTGATTCAGGTGACAAAGCACCAGGTCACCGTCAATTTTGGATTTGCCAAGGGAGTGAGTGATGTTTATCTTGAGATTTTCTAGCTGCAGTGGAAACTTGTTCAATATTAGATATGCAACTATATCATTGTCCGTTTGAATTCCAATTTTGGAAATTTGAATGAGGCAGGATTTCACTTTGTTTATGAAATTTTATCAATTTCCAGAGCTCAATGCCATTTGTGAGATGGTGATCTTTGACACGATTGATGTACGTCCTATTGTTTAGCTTAGCCAGAATATATCCTAACAGTTCAAGATTAACGTCTGGAGGACATTTCTCAGGTTCAGGTGATTGAAGCCATTGTGCAACTCCCTTCAAGGCAAAGATGGTCATGAGTTTTGAGTGCCACAGCAAGAAATTGTATTTGGTTAAGGTGGGAATGGAGTCCGTGAGGGTCTTAAGGAGGGATGAGTTGAGATCTGTTGGTCCAGGTTATTGAGACATGGTTGGTTTGACTTTTCAGTGCGTTTATTGCTATTTTGGCTTTTAACAGTGAAGATTTGAAAGTAATAAATTCCTGAACCAAAAGATCTAGGCGGGCATGAAAGATTTGGGCGCTCAAAAAACAAGGGCAACAAAAATGAAATAAAAAATAAAAAAATAAATAAAAGAAAACTAAATCTGACATTTATTGCAGATGAGCATGTGAGTAAGGGTTGAAGCTAATTTAGATTTTGGCATAGAGACAACCTCACATATGAACACTAGAGAAAGGAAATCCTCTTGATGTCAGGTGATGGATGTTGGGTTGAGGAAGTGATGATGTTGAGCTGGCAGTTGAGGAAGGCAAGGGTGCTGAATTGAAGCAAATGGTGAGTTGAGGGCAATGGAGTCGGCGTTGTTGGTTGTTTAATGTTGATGATAAGGTGGAATGGAGGAAGCGGTGAGGGGAGCAATGAGGTGGATGGAGGAAGCGGTGGAGGAAGCAATGAGGTGGGAAGGAGGAAGCGGTGAGGACCAGGCCTGGTGGGGATCAAGCGCAGGCCCCATTGCGTGGATGAGATGGGAGACTGGGGAGAAAATGTTTGCAGGGCGCTCACAAGGAAGGGGATTGGTGAAAGGTGGCCAGCAGGCAAGTCTGATAGGATTTCATTTCAACATTTCTGTCTGTAGCTCCTAAAATATACACAACACCTCAATTCTGACTGAGTTTTAGGTGTGAAACCTATATGTGACAATACGTGTGAAATATTTAATTGGCCAAAAAGCTCAATGGTGGTGCCGTGGTATTTTGGTTTTTCTTTCCTTAATTATTTAAAAATATAAGGAGTTGGATTTCAAGGGTGGGGTTAGTGAGTGACCCTACCTAATTTTGGGTGGGGAATCCATTCATGTAATAATATTTTTGTGGTTTTCCTACTCCTTCTTAGGTTAATTGTATTATTATTATTTTTATGTTATTTTTGTTGCTTTTGCAGCTTGCTCTGCAATAGTAGCAAGCTGACAATTCAAATATGGACACCAATTAAGTAAATTTGATATTTAAAAATTTAACTAATATCAATTTTTTGCAAGTAATTCAAATTTGAACTGATATTTGAAAAAAAGAAATTCATCCAATTTCAGAAAAATAATAGGGCATATCAGAGTTAGCAAACCCGCCATTAGAAACCCACCATTTTTTTTACCAACCCCACCATTTTGAATGGAAGGTTTCTGAAATACACCTACCCCCTAACTGGTGTATTTCAAAATAGTGGGTTTTATGAAAATGGCAGATTTCAAACATCAAACCCACCATTAAACCCGCCATTTATGCATCATCATCCATCCACCATCCATCATATCCAAAAAAACAATCCACGTCAGCAAATCCATACCAATACCATCTCCATCACATCACACACAACTCATCTCCATTGTTTCACATCTCAATCTTCACAAAAATCCTGTCATCATCTCATCAACCCCCATCAAATGACCATATTTCTCAACATGTCCCATCAAACTTCCTGGCAGAAAGTTGAAAATGCAAAAAAGCTGACTGAACTTTTGTTAGTATTTGACTGCCATTCAGACTCCAATTCAGACTCCAATTTGGAATCAACTTGGTTGGCTTTGAATTCTCTATTAAAAAATAAATACATGGTTCCAAGAAGACAAACTCTCCACAACCATATGTATGAAAGGCAAAAGCTTCATCTCCTCCCCGGCTTAATTTTCCAGAAACTGTTACAAACTCTATTGCCTTCATTCATAAAACTTTTGGAGATGATTGAAGACCACCACATCTTCCAGAAAAATTCTTGGAATACTCAATGCAATCCAGCTATACAACTGGTTGTTGCTATTTGTAGATTGGGATAAAATGGAAATGGGCCAGCAATTCATTGATTAGAAAACCCATCCTCAGTTGATTATGGAACCATTGACTCATACACCAAAAGAGTCATGATTGCTATCCTATCTTTACATCTCTTGACAATTTGTTGGCCAACCAAAGAATAAATCAAGGAGATATATCAAGTAATGGAGACTGAAGGCTTTCCTGGTTGTATTGGGTTTGTTGAAAGAACCACCATCCCCTTGAGTCAAAAAACCAGGCTAGATGGAAACCACTATTTTGATTGGAAAAAAGGAAATCAATTCATTTCATTTCCAAAGCCTTTGATAATACACTGACCAAATTTGTTTTATTGGTTTGTATACATACTCTGAGGCACTACAACTCTTTGTGATAACAACAAGAAGTTCATATCCTCCCATGATGGCCTTCTGGGTTCTTGTGATGATTCATATTTTTTCAATTGGATGCTGATTGCCCAACAACCAGAGAACTACTTTGAAAAAGATCAATACCTTCTGGCCTATTCAGCTTATGCTAGTGGGAAATATGTGGTTCCAGCATACCGGAATGTTTTGTCCAACAATCAAGGAAAAAACAATTTCAACTGTCATCTTGCCCAATCACAAGTTTGGATTGAGCATGCCATAGGATTCCTGAAAGGAAGATTGGCCAGATTAAGGGAAATGCAAAAACAGCTTCAAAACCCCAAAGAAATGAATTTCCTCATCAACTGGATTATCACTTGTGTAATCCTTCACAATCTTTTGGCTGACATCAAAGTTGAATGGGACAAAATATTTGAAGATGGTATTCCTGATCCACGTCAAGTATTCCCTGTCTCATCTTGTGCCTCATCTTCTTCTATGAGAGAACAGATTCTTCCCCTCACCCTTGCTCACTTTCATGAGTAATGTTTGATTTTGAATTAGGTAAAAAACCCCTTCATCAAATTTTTTTGGTTTTGGTTGTTCACCCAAGATTCCTAGGCTGAGTTGGTTTTTTTTTCTCATTTGGTGGAGTGGACTTAGGCAAAACAGACTCAAAACTTCCAAACCCCCCACCTCACCCCGCCAAACCACCAGTAAAACCACCCACCTCACCCCACCAAACCACCAGGCATTCCACTCCTTCCTCCTCCACCTCACACATCACCTCCACCTCACCCACCACCTCCCCTCCTCCTTTGGTTGGAACCCCTGGTAAGCTCCTCCCTCCTACTCCTCATCCTCCCCATCATCTGATGCTCATCCTTTGATTCATCCACCTCCATCCCCCTTCAGCCCCCCCCACCCCCTTGGTTGATGCCCCAGGTAAGCTCCCCCCTCCCTCCTCCTCATTCCCCTTTTACCTCCCCCCCACTTACTCACCAACACCCCCCTCTCCCCCCTCGCTTGGTCTCCCTCCCATCTTTCTTGGCTCCCCTCCTTGCCCTTGCCATTGGCTTTCTGCCCCCGCTCCCCTTGGCTTTCCGCCCCCCCTTTCTTCTCCTTGCTTGGCTTGCCGCCCCCCCCCTCGCTCCTCCTTGCTTGGCTTGCCGCCCCCCTTGTTCCTCCTTGCTTGGTGTGCCAGCCACCCCATTTCTCCTCCTCTCTCAGCTCACCGGCCCCCTCCCCTTGCTCCTCCTTGCTTGGATTGCCCTTGACTCACTGGACCCCCCCTTGCTTGGCCCTTGGCTAGCTGCCCCCCCCTTTGCCTTGCGCTTGAATTGCAGCCCCCCCCTTTGCTCTGCCCTTGGCTTGCCGGCCCCCCTCACCCCCCCTTTGGCTTTCCCTTGACTTTCCGCCCCTCCCTTGCTCTGGTCTTGCCTGTGAGCCTCCTGGATGCCAAGAACCTTGCTATCCTCTAGCTACCAGAGGTGATAGAATAAATAATAAATATATTATTTAATAAATCCAGCAAAAATCTGTAAAATATTTGGATTAAGCTTATTGCAAGGTTAAGTGGTTTGCTTACGGTTTATTGTTTTAAATCAATATGAATAAATTGATAATTAAATATTTTCATAGAGGGGCCACAATTATATTGGGGATCTTTAACACCTCTCTTCAGGGATTTCAGTATTAAAACACGTAGTCCTGGTTACTTTAGGCTCTTTAGTTTAAAGGATATTGTACCCAAAGATAATATGTATATAAAATACACAGTGGAGTGGCAGGGCCTTGTAGCCAAGCTGCCACAACAGAGAAAGGATAATAAAAACTCACTGGTATATTATTAAATCCTTTGGGTATCTGTTTGAGACATGCACTGATGAGTTAAACCTGTATACTGGGGTTATAAGGTTGTTCAGCAGTTTTAATTGATAAAAAAAGAGGTTGGGGACAGATATTATTGATCAGACTAAGCCATAAATTACTTACTTATCTCTTATAAGTACTTGATTACCTTGGCACGGTGTCTGGATATAAATATAACTGGGTCTCTCCCCATCAATATCCTCAAAAGAGCTCTTTATTTATAGCTTTTGGAGTCCCAATACTATCCTCCTGAGGGGCACAGGGGCTCAAAGGGACAGAAACTAAGGCTAGCAGGGTAACCAGTGGTAGCCTGTCATATGTTCTTGGTGCTATAGCACGGGTAGCATCTAATTCCTCAAGGTATGGTAATTATTCTACTTTATAATTGATATTAGGACGTGTGAATAACGCTAATCTGTCCTATTTATGTATTATTTAATTAATTATCCTTAGTAAATGTTCCCAGTAAGTTAATAATTATTTTAATAGACATTTCTACAGACATCCTGATGTCAGGTGAGTTCTTATTATTCATTAAATAAATGGAGTAAAGTCATGATATTGATTTTACTCCTTATTTTTGAGTTCCAGTTGATTTACTGAAATAATTACTTAAAAATATAAGTCATGGGAATTCATGTAATATTTTTACATCATTAGTTTTATTAGTATGTCAAGAAAAATTGATGTCTAGAAATTCTCATCAAAGTATATTGCAGTATTTTAATATATTTTTAGAAGTTGTCATTGTCTTATTTTTGACATTCTTGGTACTTTGAATTATATTTAATAAAAAATACGTATAAGGGTTATTTAATTATTTTTATATGATATTATGTACTTTTGAACTATCTACTATCCACGGGAACATTTATTACATATGTAGAATGTTCCCGTGTGGGTTTTAGCATGTTTGTGCGGTACCTAAGCTTCTTAGGCCACCTGTCACTCTGTCAACCTGTAGTTCTGCGGCTACGTACTTGTTAGAGGCCCAGGGCTGCGTACAAAACCTTGACAGAGTGACAGGTCTGTATCTCAGCCGCGGGCGGGTGCATTGGCTGCCGCGGCTGCGTGCGGGAATTGTGCCAAAACACATTTCCGCCTGTAACTCCTAAAATATACACAACACCTCAATTCTGACCAAATTTTAGGTGTGAAAACTATACGTGACAATACGTGTGAAATATTTAATTGACCAAAAGCTCAATAGTGGAGCCGTGGTATTTTGGTCTTTCTTTCCTTAATGATTTAAAAATATAAGAAGTTGGATTTCAAGGGTGGGGTCAGTGAGTTACCCTACCTAATTTTGGGTGGAAAATCCATTTCTGTAATAATATTTGTTTTTTCCTACTCCTTCTTAGGTTAATTATATTATTATTATTTTTATGTTATTTTTGTTACTTTTGCAGCTTGCTCTGCAATAGTAGCAAGCTGAAATTCCCCCACTCCAAGATATGGCCATATCTGAAAAAAATCTGGAGGATGTTCGGAGAAAATTAACTTCATGTGTGTTTCAGTTCCTTTTGCTGGCCCTGTAGTTTCTGAGATGTATTGTTCCATCAGTTATGTTATTTTCTGGTAACCATTCATCTTTGTCTGCAGATTCTCCTTTTTATCTTACTACGTATAGTCTAACATCTTTTCCTTCTACTCTTTCTTTCTTGTCTCTCAATATCCTGCTGAATTTCCCTTTTTCTTTCACTGGGTCAGGTTCTACTGGGATTATTGCTGGAGGGAGGTTGCTAACTTCTCTTGGTTGAAAGTGTTTGACTAGGCTAACAGGAAATACTGGGTGTTTCCTTGATAATTCTTCACTCAAGATTACTTCCACAGCATTTTTTCCATGCATCTTTTTTATAAAAATGGTCCAACAAAGGCTGGTTTCAGCTTTCTGTTACCTGCTAGATTGTTGAAATTGGTTGAAGATATCAAGATCTGATCTCCTATTTTAAATTCTGGTTCTTTATGTGATTTGTCCCATCTTTGTTTGTTGTATTTTACTGCTTCTTCTACACATTTTTGAGCATGATTATTTTCCAGATCTATCATCTTCTTAAATTCAAGAGATGTTGAATGAATAGTGGCTAGGTTATGGTTTAAGTTATTCCTAGGGAGTCTTGGAATTCATCCTCTTTCTAGTAGGTAAGGAGCTTCTTTGGTATTAGAATTTTTACTGCTGTTATAAGCCATTTCTAGTGCTGGGAGTAGGCTTACCCAATCATGGCAATAACCATCTGAGTTATTGTATTCTAGACCAAAGCTACAGAACCTTTTTAACAAATCTTCTAGGGTCTGTATCATTCTTTCAGCTAATCCATCAGTTTGGGGATGGTATGCTGTAGAAAATGCTAGAGTAGTACCCAGTATATCCTGTAGATTCCTCCAAAACTCAGAGATGAATCTGGGGTCTCTGTCACTGATTATAATCTTGGGCATACCAACATCAGCTATGATCCTGTTCCAGAATAGTAAAGCTACATCCATAGCACTATCTTCTTTGTGGTTAGGTAAGAATTTTGCCTTCTTAGAGTATCTGTCAACTATAACCAGGACAGAGTTATATGAATGAGTACCTCCAGGGGGAAGGCCGGTGACAAAATCCATATTGATGATTTCCCTTCTGGTTTTAGGTTCAGAGATATTTTGTAGGAGTCCAGGCCTTTTGCCAGTAGTTTTATTAGATTTTTGGCAGGTCTTACAGCTAGTAACATACTTAATAGTGATTTATTTCCAGTCTATCCACCAAGCAGTTTGTTTCAGTTTTTCCAAGATTCTTTCTGTGGATAGATGCCCTGGTGAAAAGTTGTCATGGAATTCCTGGAGTATATGTTGTATATGTTCTTTGTTGCTTAGTACTAATACACTGGAATGTTTGTGTCTGTAGTAAAGGAGACCATCCCAAAAGGTAAACCTTCCTGCTTTATAGGGTTTAAGTAATGAAGCAGGTAGACTATTTATCAGAGCCGCTTCTGGGGATTCAAATTCCATAATGGTAATCAGCAGCTTGATTTCAGGAGAGTAGTTGTCCATTACTAGGTTGAAGAAAGCAGTATCTAATTCACATAAGTGGATCCCCATTATTGGAGCATTCAATGCAAAAAGATTGATGTTCAGGATAGGAAAGATATCTTGATCTTCAGGGTCATATGCTGGATTTTTAGAGTCATTAGGCAAAGCATTCCTACTTAGACTATCAGCATTCTGATGTTTAGCTCCAGCTTTATGCACTATAGTCATCTGACCTCTATATTGTTGTATAGGAATTTGCCACCTGAGCATATGTCTGCTGGGGGTTTTCATGTTCATAAGAGTTCTCACAGCATTACAGTCTGTGATCACTTGAAAATTGGTTCCTTCTAAGTAATAGTGTAGCTTTTCTAAAGCCCATACTAGAGCCAAACATTCCAACTGACTGGCTCCATATCTCTTTTCTGTATCTTTGATCTGTCTAGATATGAAGAGTACTGGTTTCTCTTCTGGTCTGTCTTCTTCTATCCTTTCTTGATGTAGAGCAGCTCCTAACCCTTCCATACAGGCGTCAATGTGTTGGATATTGGTTTTTCTGCTCATAGTCTCACTCTCCTCACTTATTATTACATGTCATTTAACCTGTCACTGATTCATGTTTCTGCCATGGTTGATTAGTTATCACTGTCCTCCACTATAGTCATTACTGCTTTAGGCCCCCTGTGAGGGTTTCTCTATTTGTAGGCCCCCTGTAAGGGGATCTCCAGTTGTCTATTTAAATTGGTCTTTTCCAGGACCTTGCAATTTCATCATCCAGTATGATTCTCTCAAAGTAAGAGCCACCTATAGTGGCTGGGTCCCTCCTGGCAATCCGGGTTGTAACTTTATTGAGGTATTCAATTGAGAAGTAAATTTCCTCCTATTAACATTTCCTCAGGCCCTATGTAGGCCAGCTATCACTCTCAGCTACTGCAAGACTTCAGTAATGAAACTGGTCTTGCCTTATCTACCCTTAATCCGCTCCGCTACTTTACAGTCTAAATCCTCTATCCTAATCCTTGCGGACATACGAGTCTCTTAGTTTAACAGATTTAAAGTCTATATCTCTCCAAGCTACTTGTGCTTTGTCTGCCAAAAGAATCCTCTCCTTCAGTATATTGGCTTCTGATTCTTTTGGCGAGGGAGGAATATAGGGATATATCAATATTAGACCAACTAGTAGTAGCCTTATTATACTCTACCACCTCACACTGCTAGGTGTTCTAAGTAGGATCACCAGTGTACAGTAGCCTTCCGATTAGTAAATCATTCATCAGCTACCTCTGCTACATAGATCACTACTACCTTTCTTCTCCATCATAATATTGATCATGATATTACTACGTCCACTACTACTGGAAATACTATACAACTACTATCTCTAATCCACTCCATCTACCTCTTCATGTCGGAACCTCTTTGTTTTGGTCACTCAAAAGTTTTATGTTGCGACATCGTTTGCTTCTCTTTCTCATCTATCAACAATCAGCGTCCAGAGCAGAATCAGTTGACTTGAAGAACCTGAACAATCACCCTCAATCATCCGGAGTTGCTCACCTTCTGACAACCTTGCTTTCTTCCAACTTCAATACAACACCATCCGCAACCTTTGTTTGCTTCATATCTCTATCTGCCTGCAACCCAGCTTCAATATTGACTCCATCTCCTGGATGGCCAAATCGGAGATGACCAAGGATGACATCGCTGGATGGATTGGTAGCTGTGCTCTTGCAATTATTTTGTGACTTTGTTTGCACTCCTCAATGCAATTGGTCGCAACACCAGTCGCTCATCATCTAGCGACATTGGTCGCTCCTTTCTCTAGCAACTGTGCTCACAGTTATTATCCTATTGTCACTTGTCTTCAACTTGAACTTGATTGCGCCATTGATTGCCTCATTATGCAAGCTTGCTGGCACTTGCTCTGCGACATCAATGGTTACTCATCCTCCACCTCGCTCTCAACATCAATCAATGCTCATCTTTTGCAACTTAACTTCTGATCGCCACTCAATCTCAAATTTTTTGCAACATTGCTTGCGGCTGATCCTGCAGCCTTTTCTGGACTCATCTTGCAACAGCGTTTGCACCTCAGTTTGCAACCTCATGGTAGGGTCTCTCAAGATTCTGAGCTTCAAGGCTCTTGTGGCTATTCGCAAGGGAGGATGTTGGATTTTGGTTTTTCTGCTCATAGCCTCACTCTCCTCACTTATTATTACATGTCACTTAACCTGTTACTGATTCATGTTTCTGCCATGGTTGATTAGTTATCACTGTCCTCCACTATAGTCATTACTGCCTTAGGCCCCCTGTGAGGGGCTCTCTAGTAGTAGGCCACCTGTAAGGGGCTCTCCAGTTGTCTATTTAAATTGGTCTTTTCCAGGAACTTGCAATTTCATCATCCAGTATGATTCTCTCAAAGTAAGAGCCACCTATAGTAGCTGGGTCCCTCCTGGCAATCTGGGTTGTAACTTTATTGAGGTATTCCATTAAGAAGTAAATTTCCTCCTATTACCATTTCCTCAGGCCCTATGTAGGCCAGCTATCACTCTCTGCTACTGCAAGACTTCAGTCATGAAACTGGTCTTGCCTTATCTACCCTTAATCCGCTCCGCTACTTTACAGTATAAATCCTCTATCCTAATCCTTGCGGACATCTGAGTCTCTTAGTTTAACACAATGTACAGTTTGAAGGGCTTGGATTAATCTGGTTGGATGAGTAAAGGAGTAGAGGTCATAGCTATTTTTAGTTCCTCATAGTTTTTCAATCTCTCATGAGTCATTTCAAATAGAGTGTTGTTGTAGCATACTTCATGCAGACTCTTAGTTAGCATAGCAAACTTTGGTATGTATTGTCTGTAATAACCGCAAAAACTAATGAAAGACAGTAAATCTGTTTTGTTTTGAGGCATAGGTCTATTCATGACAGCAGCTATCTTATTTTGATCAGCAGCTAGAGTTGGACCAGAGACTATATGTCCTAAGGCTTTCAATTCTCCGTAGCCAAAGTTGCATTTCTTCATGGACACCTTCAATCCTACTCTGGAGATAGTCTGGAGTACTAATCTTAATTGGTTTATATGAGTATCCCAATCATCAGAGTATATGATAACTTCATCTAAATATACCATCATCCATCCTTGTCTGATGTATGTACCTAGAACTGTATCTATTGTCCTCTGGAAGTGTGATGGGGCATTCTTTATACCAAAGGGCATCCTAAGATATTCATATATTCCCAAATGACAGATTATTCTCATAAACTTCCTGCTTTCAGGGCTTATTGGTATCTGGTGGAAAACTTTAAGCATATCCATAGTAGTGATGTACTTGGCCTTGGACAAGTTATGCAGAGCATGATCAATCCGGGGTATAAGATAATAATCTTCCTGAGTATAATTATTGAGCATTCTGAAGTCTCCTACCACTCTTGACTTGTCATTATGCCAAGCTATGATTACAGGTGTGATCACATATACCTGTTCATTATGCCCTACTTTCCTTAATAATTGTAAGTCTATTATTTCTTGGATATGTTCCTCAGGAGCTTTTCTAGACTTAGGACTAGAAGGATAGGCTGGCCTTCTTACGTTTTGGGGATAAGGAGGCTTAATGGTAAATGTCAATATCATGTCATGTCCTTTAATATCACCAATGGGATGATCTTTAGTAAAAAAAGCATTTTGGTTCTCAAAGCAGACTGTCAATATATCTTTCTTTGGTTCCTCAGAAGTTTTCCTATTCAGAGCTGCTTGAGAGAAGTATTCTTGGTCAAAGTCTTCTAAATGCTTTTGATAAGTAGAGGAGGGGAAGTTAGATTGAATGGTGCATATCTTAAACTTCTTGTCCAAATTACCACCTACTGTGAAGTATCTCCCTTTACTCTGGAACACATCTATACCATATAGACAAAAGGCATCATTACCTAGTATCAGGTAGTCACATAGTCCGTTGAGCAATACTACAAATTCCACTTGTATCCTCAAAGATCCTTTAGTATGGGGCAGTATTATAGGAGCATTCTATACTCCAATAGCATTCATGGTAGAGTTGCAAGAGCTAAACCTGGCTTTTGGGACGGGCAGAAGGTGTTCTTTCCAATTGGGATCCCATTTGCTTAAGACTTCAGCACAGACACATGAGCAAAAAGCCCCACTATCCAGCAATAACCTTATAGGTCTGTCTTTATACAATCCTGTTGCATAACAAGTTTGACCAGTGGTATAACTTTTCCCACTCATAGGTTTAACTGTTAATGGTTTGACATCCATAATATGTCTAGGAATTATGGTAGGATCCCATTGTTGGGGCAAGCTAGGATCCCCATGGATTTTATTGATTTCTAAAGAAGTGAATATATCTCCTTCTATAACATTAACAGGGTTGGTCAGGATCAATTCACATTCAGAAAGAGATCCTTCAGTATCAGCTATATCTTCATAGTTCTGATTCCCTTCAACCTCCTGCTCTCCTTCCAAGACTGCTATCTTTCTTTTTGGTAATGGACAGTCTTGTCTCATATGCCCAGTCTTTTTAAAATTCCAACAAGTCCCAGGCATCCTCTCTTTATCCCTATTCTCATTAGGTTTCTTATTATCAGAGGTATTCATCAGAGGAGATTGTTCTCTAGTTTTGTTAATGTTGCACTTCTCTTTGGGTCTAGAAGGGGCTTTCTTGTCTAACCAATTCATGTCTATTACTTCTTCTAGCACATTTATTAGAGTTGGCAAGTCAGCATCCATACTCATCCTACATCTTACACTATGGTTAAGATTTCCAGGAAACATATTGAAGAGTCTTTCATTTTATTCCTCTTTATCAGCATCTGGATAGAAGCAATCCAATCTTTTCTTCTGTTCCAAGCACCATTTGTGAGTTTTATCCTTGGAGGGGTCAAATGAGGAATTTTCAAAGTTTTTCATCATTTTTCTTTTCCACATTCTAGAACCAAATTGTTCTTTAATCAGAAGTTTCCAAGAATTCCATGGTAAGGATCCTACTTCTTCTCTTTTACTGATAAACCAGTCCAAGGCTACTCCTTCAAATATTCTGGGCAGCCTGAATACAGCTATAGCTTCTGGTAAGTCATAAGAGTTAATAGTGTAGTCAATAAATTTGATAAGATTTATATTATTGTATTCTCCTTCACAGGAGAACTTGGGCCATTCAGAAATAGGGGGTAACAGTTTGAGGGCTTGCTCCATCTCAGGGGTAGGATTAGGCCTAAAGGTGTCACTCCTATGCATTCCTAATAAGGGTGGTGCATAAGGAGTAGTGGTTTGTCTGGGAGGTTTTGGTTTCTCTGTTGTACTCCCCAAGGGGTTGGTCAGACAGAATTTTAATTCTCTAAGATCATTTTTGATAAGATTAAGTTGCAGGTCCACTTTATTATTAAGCAGATCCAGTTTTTCACTAAGGGATAGAATGGAGCTGTTAGTAGTGGTTACCAATTATTATTTTAAGGGTTGGAAAGACATAATAAAATCTTCTTGGATTCCTCAAAACATATTCTCAATTGTTTGAGTCTGTTTGATCCTACCTTGATTAATTGTTTCCAATAATTGTTCTGTATGTTATTTGATCTCTTCCATTCCTACTGTCTTTGTTTGGTTATTAATCAATTTGGCTACTAATGAGGTTAATTTATCCATTTGGGTATAAACCCCGTCCAAATTTTCACAAAAACTTTTGAAATTATGACGCATATCATTAGAAAAGGAAGTAATTACATCAGAGGTTTGTTTGGGCTCAGAATTATTAAATTTTTTATTCAACTAAAAGATAGATTTGAGTAATCCAATTGAAAATGAAATAGAAATCAAGAATCACATGGATGCAACATGAGTTAACCTAAAAGCAAGACTTGGCAGATAACCAGAAACAGTAAAGTAAAATGTAAATGAATAGACAAATTGATCCCTCCTTCAACAGTCCTATAGATCCTTGCAGATGAGATATAAGGAACCGTATTTTTCCAGTTCAACTTGTAGATGATAAGATTTCAATATTGGTATTTGATCTTGAGTCTTTGACTGAGGTAGCTATTCTCCTTCAGAAGGCTGGTGAGGAAACAACCGGTGATTGCATTGGGAACGGTTGATAAAGTTGTGCAGTCTGCTGGATTTGAAGTATCTTCACTCTTAGGTTGAAAATGAGTGCGCGCATGAATGGTTTAAACTTGATTAGGCCTGATAATTCAGCACTCCCACATAATTACGTTCTTCAGAGGGGTAATTACCAATTATATCTAGGGCCTTCAAAGATCTGATTAAGATTGGATTGCTAACAGGTTTTGTAAGAAATTCTGCAAGCATGTGTTCAGTTTTGATTTAGGTTAAGCAAATGCGTTTGAGCTTGATTTCTTGTCTAATAAAGTGGTATTTGATTGACATGTGCTTTGCTCTAAAGTTAGAATGATTTGCAGTATTTTGAGCTAGATTTATTGCGCTCTGATTTTCTTCAAAAATTTTGGTTGGATTTTTGAACGTGATATTAAGAGCTTGTTTAAGGATGATTTTCAGCCACATAATTTCTTTGACCAAGTCAGGTAGAGCTTGATATTCAGCTTGTGCAGAAGAGCAGGCAACAGTTGATTGTTTCTTTGATTTCCAAGAAATTCAGTTTCCCTTCCATTTCCCAATGTAGCTCAAATTGACCTTCTAGAGTTTTCACAACTACCCAAATTTGTGTCAGAATAGCCAATCAGTGATTGTGATTCTTTGTTTTTGTAGATTGTAAGAAAGTGATTAAGAGTTCCCTTTAAGTACTGTAAAAGATGTAGGCACGCATTCCAGTGTTTGATTCCTGGCTTATTTAGGAATTGGGATAAGACTCCTACTGCAAATGAAAGGTCAGGTCTTGTCGTGCAGCTCAGGTAAATTAGTGCGCCAATGACTGCTTGATAATTCATGCCTAAACAATTGAATTCACAAATTTCATCATTGGTGGCAGCTGTGAGTTTCAAGTTAGGTTTCATGGGTGTTTTGAGAGGCAGTAAATGATTGATTTTTGCTCTTTCTAAAAGCTGCTTGACATAATGACACTGAGAAAATTTGACTGAGGATTTGGATTGATTGACTTCCATTCCTAGAAGGAGTTTGGCTGGACCTAGGTCCTTAACATCAAATCTTTTATTCATTTCTCCAATAAAAATTTCAGGTTTGAGACTGAATATTGCAATGTTGTCCATGTGTATGTAGAGGTAAGTTCCCTTCCTCCACAGCAGTCAAGGTTCTGCATCACATTTTCTGAAGCCTATAGAGAAAAGATATTTGGTTAGATTTTCATGCCAAGCCAAAGGAGCTTGTTTCAAACCGTAAAGTGCCTTGTCCAACTTGAGTATTTCTCCTGGAAAATCAGTTCCTTCAGGGGAGAAAATTGAGACATCTTCATCAAGCGGAGCATTTAAAAATGCCGATTTGATGTTGATTTGATGAAATTTTAAATTGTGCGTTAATGCAAAAGAAATCATCATTCTTAGTGAAGATAGATTTCCAGTGGGAGCATAGGTACTGTAATAATTGATCCCTTCCTTTTGATAGAAACCTTGAACACAGAGTCTGGCCTTTTGTTCCAGAACATTACCTGAGGTATCTTGCTTAGCTTGAAAGACCCAGGTGCACTTCAAGGGCTTAGAACTTGGTGACTTCTTTCTTTGCAACCAGACTTTGTATTTGATCAAGCTAGCAAGTTCTTTCTTTATTGATCTCTTCCAATCCTTTTTGTATATGCTTTTCATAAATTCTTTGTAGATTGTAGGATCTTTTTTGTTTTCTCTGATCTCACTCAGCAAGGCTATAGGCATACCTCTTTGATTGTAATTGAGAATGTTACTAGTTGAGAATTCAGCGCTAATTAATTTTGATGGATTTGTTGATGGTTGATTTACAATATCTGGAGATATCTCAACATTTGGCACTGGATCGACAGAAGTAAATTGATTAGCTTGAGACTTCTTGGGATCTTTGTTCAGTAGAAAGGGATTGACCACTGTTTCTGCCTTTATCCCTGGAAAACTGGTCTCAACAAATGTAATTTTTTGACTTGCAATAATTTTTTGGGTGTTTAATTTCACTAGTTTATAGGTTGAGAAATTTTTCAGAAACCCAATGAGGATACATTTCTCACCAGTAGGGTTGAGCTTGTTATTGCGTCTTTGACTTGGAATCAAGCAATAAGCTTTGCATCCAAATGGTCTGAGAATGCTGAAGTTGGGCATACGTTGAAACCATCTGAAGTAGGGAGTTTTGAAATTTTGAGTACTTGAAGGTAAAATATTGCTCAAGTTGCAAGCGGTTTGTATAGCTTTGGCCCAGTAGCAGTGGTACAGCTTAGATTGATTGAGCATACATCTTGCCTTTACTAGAAGTATCTGATTTGATCTCTCGGCAAGACCATTGATTTCTGGCGTGTAGGCTGCGGAAAAAGAATGTGAAATTCCTTGGTCTGAGGTCCAGGCTTGAAATTCAGAGTTTTTGAACTCACGGCCATTATTGGATACAATAGCTTTAATTTTTAGTCCTGTTTGTTTCTCTGCCCATCTTTGGAACTCTTTAAGGTTGTGGAGAGTGTTGGACTTAGAGCTCAGGAATTTCACTACTTTATAGCCAGAAAATTGGTCTATTATGTTCAGGATGTAAATAGATTGGCTCAAAGATTTAACAGGAAAAGGTCCCATTAAGTCAACATGGATGGTCTACAATCTTTCTGATAGTGGTGCAAAGTGACCTTGGAATGGCTTCTTCTTCATTTTACTCTCAAGACAGATTTCACATTTTCTTGTACTGGCTTTAGGGAAGATCCTCTTCAGAAATCTCTCACTTGGATGTCCCAATCTATTGTACCAGTTTGATTGCGCTGTAGTGGAATACGAGTAAATGGGAGCTTTCATTGCTTTGATAGAGGCATTGTTGAGTACAAGTAAATTTTTGATATTTAGGGAAGAAATAGAGAAGACCCCATCTATTGTAATCTGTATCTCATTTTCTGTTTTCTTCATAGTCATGTTGTCATTGAAGAGTTGTTCTACAGATATTAAGGTTTGGCTGAGGTTGGGTACACAGAGGACATTCTTCAAGAGAAGTTGCTCTCCAGCCGTGTTTACAAGGTAGGAGGATCCAATGAGGACAGATTTTAACCAAGTTTCCTTGTTTCCAGTGTCAACAGGAATGTTGACTTTCTTTGTACTGAAAAGAAGTTTGGGATTGCTCACCATATGGTGTGACGCGCCGGTGTGGAGTACTGGTGCTTTGGAGAGAAGATAAGTGGAGCTGAAGCACGCTTTGGCTGTGACTTCTGAAGAGTCTGATGCATCATTGATTAATTCTGCTTGGTTTGCTTGGGATCTATTGTTGTCTTTTGTATTAGCCAGTTCAGGATGCAATTGGTGGCACAGATCTTGTGGATGCCAAGCATTTGGATTATGCTGACCATTTTCGCATTTGCAGTCAGAGTCTGGCTTAGATTTTCTTGTTGGTTTCACCTTTTGCTTTCTTTTCTTTTCAGTATTTTTAAACAAGGCCGTTGCTTCTTCCTTTTCAATCTTGTCTTGACTGTATGAATTTTTAGAATCTTTCCTTGAATCATCCAGATACACCATTTCTTGGAGTTTTGTCAGTGTAGCATTGGATGAGCAACCAGGTGTTCATTCATAATAATGTGATTGACTACGTTCCAGAGATCCTTTGAGAGTTTAGCAAGTATTGAGTAGCAAAGTACATTGTTTGGAACCCCAAGTTTTACAATGGCTATCTCATTGAGCATTTTGGTGCATTCTGAGATGTATTCCTTTAGATTTACATTGAGCTCGTACCTCATGAACTTCAGCCAAACTTGACCCTTATTGTTGACCAATTGTGAGGCATAAGGTGCCACAATCTTGGTCCACATGGCATAAGGATTTTCCTCATTTTCAGGCGTGATGATCAAATCAAAGGAATAGTCTCCTAGATAATTCATTAGGGTGTTGATTGCTTTGTTCCTCTTTTTATTTGTGTTTGTGAGTTCTGTGCCAGTAAGACCTGAGATATCTTGAGGTTGAAAGATGCACACGTCAAGGATTCCTTTTGCTCAAAGGTGAGCCTTCATTCTCATTGAAATTGTGGGAAGTTGTGATCATTCAATTTTGGGATATTATGGCTTGACAATTTGTCTTTGGCCGTCTCTGCCATCTTGCTTTCTTAATTTTATTTGTTGCAATTGGTTAGCGCTTCAACTGTTAATCTATTAAATTTTTCATTCAACTAAAAGATAGATTTCAGTAATCCAATTGAAAATGAAATAGAAATCAAGAATAACATGGATGCAACATGAGTTCACCTAAAAGCAAGACCTGGCAGATAACCAGCAACAGTAAAGTAAAATGTAAATGAATAGACAACTTGATCCCTCCTTCAACAGTCCTATAGATCCTTGCAGATGAGATATAAGGAACTGTATTGTTCCAGTTCAACTTGTAGATGATAAGATTTCAATATTGGTATTTGATCTTGAGTCTTTGACTGAGGTAGCTATTCTCCTTCAGAAGGCTGGTGAGGAAACAACCGGTGATTGCATTGGGAACAGTTGATAAAGTTGTGCAGTCTGCTGGATTTGAAGTATCTTCAATCTTAGGTTGAAAATGAGTGCGCGCATGAATGGTTTAAACTTGATTAGGCCTGATAATTCAACAAGAATTAGAAGCTAATTGTTGTAAACCTTTTTCCATTTTTGAGCTAGGGATATTATCTGATCCCAATCTTTCTTTCCCTTTGGCTTTGGATGGGAAGAGGATCTCTTCTTTCCTGATCCTTTGCCTTTCAGTTGGGCTAATTGATCCCAAGGATTCCATTTTTCTACATAGGATTCTACCTCTTTCCTTGGAATCATTTTCTTAAGAGCTATCTGGGTAGCTTTTGCCTGGGAGATTATCTTTTTCATAGACACCATGTCCTCCTAGGCTTGGGCTTCTTTGAACTCTTTACAATATTTCCTGTGCTCTCTGACTAATTCTTTGACCCTGGCTTCCTTGGCCAGGTTCTCCTGGGGTGGCTGCAGGGAATCTTCTTGTAATGGAGGGTGGCTTGATTCTACTACCTTCTCCAGCTCTAGGTTGGGAGAGGGCAGAAGTACTTGGTGCTGTTCCTTGTCCATCAACATTTGATTCAAGGGTTCCAGTCCCTTCATGGTTTTCCTTATTGGTGGTCTCACGGTTACTGAGAGCTCCTGGCAAAGATCCATAGGAGGGAATTCACCCTGAGGCTCTTGTGTTACTTCTTTTCATTTTCAGAATAATATGTTTATAAGTATTTTACAGAAAAAATTGGTAAAAATAAGTTTTATTCAAAACTCACTTAAGTTGATGTTCAAAGGTACTAAGATTTTATTGGGATTAAATTAATCCTGAGTAGGTAATCCTACGGGGTCTTGGTGTGTTCCAATGAATTCTTCACCTGCCCAATCAATATTTTCAGGGCGTCCAGAGATATCTGGGACTTATTGATCCAATAAATAAATTTCAGTGGCGGTGGTTTCTGGTACAGGAGGGTTCACTGATGTAATAAAGTTTATTTTATTGGTCAATAAAATATATCAATATTATTTTTTAAAAAAATAATATGGTAATACAAATTGTTTACTTACTTTTATATTTCAAAAAGTAATTTATACGGTATTTCTTCCAAGCTTTATGTTTCCTTAATAGGGCCTGAAAGTTGATACGCCTCTCAAGATCTTCTTGATCAAGGAGTTCATCTAAGTGCTTACGTGCAGAAGAGATATTAAGTTGCTCAGCTTGAGTTAAAGCTTTCCAACCAGTAGGTTTATAATTTTTAATATATTCTTCTTTTCTTATCTTTAAAAGATTTAAATAATAGATTATTAATCCTGCATTGGTTTTTAAGTCCACTGCAAAAGAATTTAATGATAAATCACGGTTATAAAGTCAGATAAATTTATCTTTGATTCATTTTTACGTGAAATGTCTGGTCCAAGGTATTAAATATAATAAAATGGAATATTTCCCGGCCAGACCCCCAATTCTCAGCCTCCTGGATGCCAAGATCCTTGCTATCCTTTAGCCACCAGAGGTGATAGAATAAATAATAAATATATTATTTGATAAATGCAGCAAAAATCCATAAAATATTTGGATTAAGCTTATTGCAAGGTTAATTGGTTTGGTTATGTTTTATTGTTATAAATCAATATGAATAAATTGATTATTGAATATTTTTATAGAGGGGCCAAAATTATATTGGGGATCTTTAACACCTCTCTTCAGGGATTTCAGTATGAAAACACGTAGTCCTGGTTACTTTAGGCTCTTTAGTTTAAAGGATATTTTGCCCAAAGATAATATGTATATAAAATACACGGTGGAGTGGCAGGGCCTTGTAACCAAGCTTCCATGACAGAGAAAGGATAATAAAACTCACTGGTATATTATTAAATCCTTAGGGTATCTGTTTGGGACGTGCACTGATGGGTTAAACCTGTATACTGGGGTTATAAGGTTGTTCAGCAGTTTATATTGATGAAAAAGAGGTTGAGGACAGATATTATTGATCAGACTTAGCCATAAATCACTTCCTTATGTCTTATAAGTACTTGATTACCTTGGCATGGTTTCTGGATATGAATATAACTGGGTCTCTCCCCATCAATATTGTCAAAAGAGCTCTTTATTTATAGCTTTTGGAGTCCCAATAATCCTTCTGAGGGGTACAGGGGCTCAAAGGGACAGAAACTAAGGATAGAAGGGTAACTAGTGGTAGCCTGTCACATGTTCTTGGTGCTATAGAACGGGTAGAATCTAATTATTCAGTGTATGGGAATTATTCTACTTTATAATTGATATTAGGACGTGTGAATAACACTAATCTGTCCTATTTATGTATTATTTAATTAATTATCCTTAATAAATGTTTCCATTAAGTTAAAAATTATTTTAATAGAAATTTCTACCGACATCCTGATGTCAGGTGAGTTCTCATTATGTATTAAATAACTGGAGTAAAGTCATTATATTGATTTTATCCATTATTTTCGAGTACCAGTTGATTTACTAAAATAATTACTAAAAAGTATAAGTCATGTGAATTCATGTAATATTTTTACATCAGTGGTTTTCTTGGTATGTCACAAAAATATTGATGTCTAGAAATTCTCATAATAGTATATTAAAGTATTTTAATATATTTTTAGAAGTTGTCATTGTCTAATTTTTGAAATTCTTGTTACTTTCAATTATATTTAATAAAAAATAGGTATAAGGGTTATATAAGTATTTTTATATAATATTATGTACTTTTAGACTATCTACTATCCAAGGGAACATTCATTACATATGTAGAATGTTCCCCTCTGGGTTTTAGCATGTTTACGTTGTACCTAGGCTTCTCAGGCCGCCTGTCACTCTGTCAACCCGTAGTCCCGCGGCTGCGTACTTTTCAGAGGCCTGGGGCTGCGTACACAATCTTGACAGAGTGACAGGGCTGTATCTCAGCTGCGTGCGGGTGCATTGGCTGCTGCGGCTGTGTGCAGGAATTGTGACAAAACACATTTTGGCCTGCAACTCCTGAAATATACACAACACCTCAATTGTGACTGAATTTTAGGTGTGAAACCTATACGTGAAAATATGTGTGACATATTTAATTGACCAAAAGCTCAATAGTGGAGCCGTGATATTTTGGTCTTTCTTTCCTTAATTATTAAAAAATATAAGGAGTTGGATTTCAAGGGTGGGGTCAGTGAGTGACCCTACCTAATCTCGGGTGGAGAATCCATTTCTAGATTAATATTTATGGTTTTCCTTCTCCTTCTGAGGTTAATTGTATTATTATTATTTTTATGTTATTTTTGTTACTTTTGCAGCTTGCTTTGAAATAGTAGCAAGCTGACCCTTCCAATCTCATTCCATCCCATAAATTTCATCACCTTCCCCATTTCATCCAATTCTACCTTACAGTTTCTTAAAATTTTTTTCTTTCAAAATATTTTGCTTTTTACGTTCCTGTATTTCAAGTGAATTATATTCCTTATAACATAAAATATATATATAATGATAAAAAAAGAAATATAAAATAAAATACAAATAAAATTACATAAAAAGTTCTGGCTTTTCCTTTATTTCTTGTTTTGCCTTTTCCCAATTCTTGGTAAACTCTGCAACCATCAACCTGCATTCATCTAAATTCTTGTCATTTATTAGAGTTGAAATTTGCCTTAAAACCAGTACTTGTGTAACCAGATTTCTCTTAAATATCTCCTTGCACTTTGCAGTCCAAGCCCTCTTTGGCTGGGCATTCCATCCATCCTCCTCCAAGAGCTCCTCATATGCTCTTTTTCTTTGGCCTGTTGAAAAACCTTCTCCAGCATTGTGAGTCAAGCGCCTCAAATCAATCTTGATTGGCACCTTGAATCACACCTGTTTCCCCTCACGTTGGCCTTCCATCCCATTCCCTTTCATTCCATTTTCCTACCACCACCTCCCTTTTGGTTTCAATTTCCTCCTCTTGTCCTGCTCCATTACCTTCCTCAGTTCCATTTCCTCCCTCTTCTCTGTTTCATTCTTCCTGTTCCTCTCCATTTCCTTCTTCAGTTTCTACCCGCTGTTCCCTTGTTTCCTTGGTTATTGCCACAGCTTGTTGTTAACCTTGCACTTTGCCTTGCACCTCAGAATCCATCTAGGATGCCTGAAATTTGGCCAATGGTCTAAAATAAGGTGGTGGTGGTGGTGGTGGTGGGGGGGGGGGTATTTGAAGTGTACCTTTGGAGTCTTGGAAATACTATGAAAAATGCTAGTTAGATTATATTAGTTTCATTTTTCCTATTTTTTTAGTCTCTGGCCTTACTTACCTGGGTACTGGATTCCTAAGAATTTGATCTCCAGAACTGGCGGTATATGATAGTTAACTCCCAGTGCAGAAATTTGACTTTGTAATTCACTTTAGGACACCACTGGGGTATTGAAAACCGGCTTTCCATTTAAAGGAAAGTTTAAAGCCGTTTTTTTGAAGATGGAATGGTTTGCATTTTCCACAGAGACCTTGTGCGGCAGTACTAGGGATGCATTGCTCATTTTGGCAAATTCAGTTTTTGAAACAACAAGAGGAAAATGAGGTCATAATAAAATGAAAGATTTTATTTTAGAGAGATGAAGTATAATAGTAATGAGGGGTATGCGTAAACTAACAATACTTTTGGAATCAATGGGAAAATCATCTGAATGCTTGCCCGAGCTTGTGGCTTTATACCCAGGAAACTTCAATGCTTCAAGCTTAAGGTTTATTGTCTTCTTCACTTTTTTTATATCCTTTCTTCAGTTAAATCTACCTCAGTCTTTAAGCTTGAAACAAACAAAACACAACATCAATAGTTAATTCTGTTAAACTAAGAGACTCGGATGTCTGCAAGGATTGGGATAGAGGATTTAGACTGTAAAGTAGCGGAGCAGATTAAGGGTAGATAAGGCAAGACCAGTTTCATGACTGAAGTCTTGCAGTAGGGGAGAGTGATAGCTGGCATAGATAGGGCCTGAGTAAATGGTAATAGGAGGAAATTTACTTCTCAATGGAATACCTCAATAAAGTTACAACCCAGATTTCCAGGAGGGACCCAGCCACTATTGGTGGCTCTTACTTTGAGAGAATCATACTGGATGGTGAAATTGCAAGGTCCTGGAAAAAAAAAAATTAAATAGACAACTGGAGAGCCCCTTAAAGGGGGCCTACAACTAGAGAGCCCCTCACAGGGGACCTAAGGCAGTAATGACTATAGTGGAGGACAGTGATAACTAATCAACCATGGCAGAAACATGAATCAGTGACAGGTTAAGCGACATGTAATAACAAGTGAGGAGTGGGAGGCTATGAGCAGAAAAATCAAAATCAAACAAATTCCACTTACTTCCTCTGGATTGCGTAACAAACTTCCAATCTTGGCAACTGACTCAGTATATACTTGAAAATCTTGCAGTTAACTCTAATCTGGTCAACCATTCTTTAGATCTTTGCTCTTCCTCCCTGGGTATCATCAACCCTTGGACTTCCATTCTTGTTCATGCAATCACACTAGTTTTCACCTATTCCTAGACAGCCACATAAACTGTGTAGTTTTCAATTGGACTAGTTGCTTACCCTGCATAAAATACTTCTTCACATTTGCATTGTTTCACATTTAATTACTTCCTTCCCCATCCATTAATTCCTTGTATTCTCAGATTCTATTGTCTTGCACCTAGGCTAAAACCTTGGAAACAACTGTACTTTTATTTCATTTCACCTTCCATTTATGTCATTCATTGCCTCATTACCTCCTAGCTGTACACAGCAGTCTATCAGGTTTTATCTACTCACCTTTGGATCAATTGATAAAGGCTGCGTTGCCTGCCTGAACATTTTCTCATCAGTTAGTTAATTTCATAGGTTCTTGCATCTTGCTAAATCCAGTCATAAAATTGGGCTTGGCTTTGGTTTCCTCTCAATTGGAACATTTCTCCCATCTTGCGTTTTGTTGAGCCACTCAATCATAATTTTGCACTTTGCAGTTAGCCTTGCTACCTTGCACTTTCCCTTGGACTCACTCCCTTCCTTTCACTTGCAATCATCTAAGCTTTGCCTGTAGTACGTGGGGTGGTTGTGTGACGTTAGCTTGAGCAAAACTGCTTTTATAGAATAACCCCGTTTTCCTTTTGTTCCAGGTTTGTGAAAATGTCCCCAAATTGGAATTGAAATCAAATTTTCTACTTCATTTTACATTTAGTTATTTCAAATTACTCTATCCAACAACAGCCTCCCATATAGTTATAATAATGGCACCTTCTCCATGAGGATTTTTAATGATCTGTATAAGTCCAATTCATCTGAAATGAATTAAAAATCTTTCCCAAATTTATGGCTCTAAATCTGCTTCACCCTGATCTTCTGTTTTTTTGGAAATGCTTGTTTCCAAATTTAAAGAAATTTCTGATAGAGGTTCTGCACCTACTTGATTTCCCATAGTTGTAATTTTGATTCATGGGGAATGGTCTTGTTCTTCAGTCAGACCTTCTTCACTGCAATCTTATACCCCCAGTTCCACTTTTAATTTTCAAAATTAAAAATAGGAAAGGTAACCTTTCCCAGCTTCAATCAACTGAGATTTTTATTTTCCCAACAACCTCTGCAAAAGCGTGAAAAAAAATTCAAGATTCTTGTACCACTACAACTTAAATTTACAGAGAGGTAATTAATTCTTCCCACAGGTTGGCAAACATTTGTATCTTAATTTTTAGAAAAATTCACAAGGATAAATTTTCAAGTCCAAAAAAAAAACTATAAATTTATTTTAAATTGTAAATTAAAATATTTTACAATCTCTTATTTGAGGGGGAACCTAAGTGATGATTCAAATAATTCAACTATCACTTTTTGAAAAATAATATAGAAAGGTAAAAAAGTACCACAAATGAGATGTTCCAGAATGAGAAAAAAACTATTTTGAAAGATTTAATTCAAAAAAAGAATCATAATTGCACTATCAAAATGAAAAATAGTGAAATTCAATTTTTCCAATCATGGCAAAAGAAAATTGGATTAATGTGTGTTTGGTTTTTTTCTTTTTTCTTTTCTTTTTCTTTTCTTTCTTTTTTTTGGTTTTGATGATGCTTTAATTAAATGACCAAGATATCTTTGAGATTATCAAAATAAAGAAGAAAAAATTTTCAATATTATTTTTGTTCCACAGTAGGATTTTCTTTGACTATTTCCCTTTTTTGGAGCTTCCGTGATTTTTGTATTTTTTGTTTGTTTTTTATTTTTGAGGGGGGGCTCATCCAATTGCTTGAAAACTGAATAAACTTTTCCACTGAAATATAATATTTTGGAAATTGAATTTTCTAAATATGATGAATCATTTAAAACCTCAAAAAGAAAAAAATCTACATAATGTGAAAATGAATGTTGAAAATTACTGAACATAAAAATTAAAGATTTTCTGTGCTTTTTTTTATTTTTATGCTTCAGGGGTAGATTTATTTCTATTTTAATTTTTATTTAAAAAATTCAGGTTTAACTAATTTTTTTCCTTTTCATATTCTTTTTCAAAAAAAAATCCTGAATTTTGTAAAGATTATGGCCAAAGATTAACTAAGTGGGAAGATAAGCAGTAATGAAGGAAAAAGAAATCCTTGAATCTTGTGTCTTATAATGGCTAATGGCTCCAATAATTGATTTGAATCAATTTGAATGGTTGGTTTGAATACAACAGGGAGAAACCCTTCTAATTAAAAAAAATTGGCCTCTTGTGGTTACATGATATTAAAATAGAAAATTGCTCCCCAAAAGGAATGTACAGGCTATAAAAGCCCTTTACTTAGCTTGGCCTCAAACAGCCCACATGGGGTTTGATTGTGGCCATCCTGAAAAGACCCTTCTGTCCAACTTTTGTGTATTCACCTGAAAGGGGCTGAAAAAGTCCCTTTGCTTTTCAATCCCTGCCTGGATGCCCTTTTTGTTAAAAGGATTAAAAAAAAGAACCTTGCTGTATTTTATTTTTCAAAAAATACAGTCAGAAGCTGGGAGGAAGGAAAAGATGATGAACAAGAAAGGAGACAAAACAGGAGACAAATACTGCCACAGATTGTCAGAGGATAAAAACTAAAATGGAGCATAAAATCTGAAGTCTGATGATCATGTTGAATTCTGTAAGTATTGGATACTGTAGGGAACTGACAGTGCAAGAGCATATGTGCCTTGAATCTCCTTTCATCCGTTTTTTCCCTTTCCTTTCCTTTCTCTCACTCTTTTATTTATGCATCCCTCTTCCTGTCAGCTTGTGACAGGCTTCTGTGTTTTTTTGTTGCGCCTCATCCATATACGCTGTAACCCTGTGCTCTTACTGGGACAAACCATTGTGAAATGTGCGCGTGCGTATGTGTCACTTAACCATTGGCTCTGGCTAAGAACCAGGATGCTCTTTTTCTTGTACTGTTTCTAGACTGTGCCACTAGCATCCTGAATTCTTAGCCAGGTAAGTCACTCTCCGTGTGTTTCCGCTCTACCATTATTGCATAGAATTATGTTTCCCTTTTGATCTTACCAGTTACATGTTCCCTTGGGCAGTTGTTTGTACTCAAACTAGTTAATGTGGTTGTGAGCCTTTTCTTTTCAGGTGTGACTCACTCTTGTCCAAATCCTTCTCATGAATATCCCAAGCTAATTCTTTTCTTGTCAGTCTAATTTGTAAAGATTTACAGTCCAAGGCTCACGCACCTTGAAAGACTCAGTAGGAAAGGCTCTCCACCATGATGGATCAGGAAGATAACCCTAAGCTCAACATACCACTTCTCACCAAATCAAATTTTCCCAACTGGTTCATAATACTTAAGAGCTATCTCAGAATGAAGGTTCTTCTCAAACTTATTGAGTGCTACCACCCCAGTGATGCAACCACCTGCACTTAGAAAAGGAAAATTTACAAAGCTTGCAACATCATAATCCAGAACCTTGGCAGCATACCTTTTTATGCAGTGGTCAACAGCTCAAATGAAGCCAACCCGCGAGCAATATTGGAATCTATTCATGAAAGATATGCCTCACAGTCTTCCAACAACTGCAGTTGCCTCTGGCTCAACTTCATACGCTACCAGTATAAGGGGGACCCGTCCCAGTACGTCAATGACTGCCAAAAACTGATGAACAAGCTCTTGGTGATCCAGCTTGATGTTCCTCAAGAAATTCTCAGCTATACCATTCTGGCCAAACTTCCCAACTCCTTACATCACATAGTAGACAATCTTCTTCTCAACAAAACGTTACTAAAAAGCCCCACAACCATGCCCAAAAGCTCAGGGAGTTACTTCATCTCAACATTGCGCAAAAGGAAGAAACATTCAAACAGACAGACAATGCAACTTCCACATCCCTGCACAAAACAGCTCACCACAACAAGCCAAAGACCAAGAATCCATGCTCTAAACAGAAACAAAATCCAATGCCGTTTCACCCTTAAGATTGATTCTGGTTTCTTCACCCCAATCTGCGCCCCAATCACCTCAACTCAAAAGCTCACTCACAACTTCACTCTACTGAGGCCTCATCTGAAACAGGCATCCCAGACAAACATGATCATCCCCAAAATTTCCTAAATTCCCAACTCTACCTCAAAAAAACCAATTCTCCAGCCCAGCTCCTTCCCATTCTAGACTCTGAAGCTTCTCATCACATATTCAACTCCCCTGAATTTCTTTGGGAATCAACTCCTGTAGGGATGAAGTTGGGTGCCGGTGAAGAAATTTCCTCTCTGCTGGCTACTGCCATTGGCAAGGAAACCATCTGCAATCACCTAGGGAAAGAATTGCATCTCAATAATTTACTTCTAGTGCCAGATTTGAACCGTTGCCTCATCTCACTCTCTCAACTCACTTCCAAGTTAGCTACCATCAATTGAGTTGTTCACTTGGGGTATGAAATCTCCCCAGACAATTTTTCATTTGTGGGCACCACCAAGAATTGCCTGGTTGAACTCTGTGGGAAAACCTTCAATTGCTCAGTAAAAAGCTTTGTTCACCTCAAACAGCATGAAGAAACTCCATGGCACCTCTGACTAGGACATCCTCATGATGCTGTTGTCAAGGTTCTCTTCCCAAAATGTCTGCCTCAAACCAACTGCAAAATCTGCAAGAGATGCAAGATGACTTCCACACCTTTTCATGGTCAATTCAAGCCTGCCAATTGCTGTTTGGAGGTAATCCACCTCAATCTAGTTGGCCCCTTTCCTTTTCAATCAAATGGTGGTTTCCAGTATTTCCTCACAATAGTAGATCAATTTTCAGGTCATTTCTTTTTTCCAAAGATCAAGCCCCTGCAGCTGTCAAGGACTTCATCATACAGTCGGAGAGGTTGCTTGATTCCAAAGTAGAACCAATAGTGTTGGAAAAAGGGGGCATATTTGTGAATGATGAACTTGGTAGGTATCTCAAACTCAATAGTATAAATCATCACCTTGCTCCTGCATGGACCCCTGAACAGAATCGCTTAGCTGAAAGTACAAAACACTCTATTCTGAATAAGGCCCGCTGCCTGTTGGTGTAGAGCAGACTCCCTCTCTCTTACTGGTCCAAAGCTTTGAACACAGCAAATGACCTCCTGAACGCACTTCCAGTCATATCCAAGAGTTCCATAATACCCTATGAAGTCTGGTTCCAACAACCTTTCAACCATCACTTTCTCAAGCCTTTTGGCTGCGTAACCTACTTGCTCATTCACAAGTATAGGCATAGTTTCAAGCTGTTGGCCAATGGTGAAAAGGGCACACTACTTGGGTTTTCCAACAAATTTTCATCCTACAGGATACTGGATCTTAAATCCAAATGGGTGCGCTTAAGCGCCAATGCCACCTTTTTTGAAGAAGATTTTGATTTAAACCAAGGAAGGAAACAAGTCAAAATACCTTCTCCATTAAATGCACTTCCATCCACCACCAAGGAAAACCACCCTACTTGTTCTGAGACAACTCCCACTCCTATCAACGGTGCTCCAGTCACTGGAACAACTTCTGCTCCAGATTTCAGCTCTCTGATACCACAAACCTTGCAGTCCTTTAGCTACAGAGAGTGATAAAAATTCTGGAATGGTAATAATAATTATTATTCCAATAAAAAATTCTTAGAAGCTCAAATAAGAGCAGTTGCAAGGTTTAATTGGTTTGGTAGTAAATGGCTTTCAATATAATATAAGAGAGGAGCCACAGTATTATACTACTGGGGATCTTTACAGAATAGCAACCTCTCTTCAAGGGGCCTCCTTAGGCAGTTTTTAAGAACCTTGGAATAAATATGGGTGACTCAGAAAGGACTTATTCCCTTGATGGCCGGGCTTAACAGCACAAGCGGCCTAGACAGGAAGGGTAACACTCACTCTGAGCACTTTACCACGAAAATCCTGGAATAATTGGAAGGGTTTCAGAGAAGATGGGGTAGATTGCTCAACTAAACTTCAATGGTTGATTGGTTATAAAGGTAAAATAATACTACTGCAGACTAAGTCATAAATCACTTGCTTATCTTCATATTAGCACTTGATTAACAATGACACGGTTTCTGATTGATAATAAATAATTCTTGGTAAACTGATTAACTGATTAGATCCAAAGAGGTCTGTATAAATACCTTTTTGGGGTGATTTTGGTCTTCTCAGGGCACGTAGAGAGGGTTCTGCTCGTGGGATGAGGCTGGAAAGCCATTCAGGGCAAAATTAGCACGTCCACTTGGTGCTGTCAATCAGCTGTCTTTAGATCTGCTGGATTTCTGGACTATTTTAGCCAAAGGATCTGTTAATCTGTTATGGCGTAAATTTGATCATTCTGTACTCATCCTTCATTTGTACTATTGATATTGCTTCAAAGCGTGCAGATGTGGATTTTTACTGATTTTCGATCATCTGCTGATCATTTAGATAGTTTTTAATAATTTTTATGAACACTTCTTGTAGTGTTTTGTGGTCTTCAAAGATCAAGATCAGTGGTTTACGTGGTAGTCCTTGATCTTTGATTTATTATTAAAAAAATGTTTAGAAGTTAATTTTCATTAATTTTATTCAAGTTTTGATCTTTTTAGATCATTAGTAATGCATATTTAAGTTTGTTACATATACTAGGCAACCCTAACTAGGTTTTAGCTCTTCTGAGCGGTACCTGGTTTTCAGATTTAGTCACGACTGATCCAGGCGCGGGGATCAGTAGTAAAGATGCGCGCGGGGTAGGATCCGCTGCGGGTGTGGCAGAATCAGCTGCGCGCGGGTCTCTAGTACGCGGGATCCTGCTGCTACTAGTACGTAGGGTTATGTAATGATGCAGGGCTTCGCGCGGGAATTGTGACATAACACATTTCTGCATGTAGCTCCTTAAATATACGCAACACCTCAATTCTGAGTTAATTTTAGGTGTAAACCCTATACGTGACAATATGTGTGAAATGTTAGAATGGCCAAAAAGTGCCATACAGGTTTTGTAATTTTTAGTACTTTTCCTTTTAATTATTTAAAAATATAAGGACTTGGAATTCAAGGGTGGGGTCAGTGAGTGCCCTATCTAATTTTGGGTGAGGAATCCATTCCTGTAATAATATTTATGGATTTATCACTCCTTACTTTGTCAATTGAGGTATTCTTATTTTTCATATTTTGTGTTACTATTTGACAGTTTTGCTCTGTATATAGTAGCAAGCTGACATTCCCCCGCTCCAAGATATGTCTATATCTTAAAAAAAAATTTGTGCTAATGTCTCCTGTAGGCTCTGTAGTTCCTCAGTTGTATAGGTCCTTCAGGGATATTATGTTCAGGCAACCATTCATCTCTATCACCTGATTCTCCCTTGTATCTAACCAGGTAGAGTCTGACGTCTTTTCCATTGATCCTATCTTTCTTATCCTTAAGGATCTTGCTAATTTTAACTTTGTCCTTTTCAGGTTCTTCTGTAACATTTATTGCAGGTGAAGGAGTATGTTCTCCATTCCTTGGGTGGTAGTGTTTGATGAGGCTTACTGGGAAGACTGGATGTTTCCTAGAAATCTCATCACTGAGGATTACTTCCACAGCATTTTTACCATGAAGTTTATTAATGGTGAAAGGTCCAACAAAAGCTGGTTTAAGCTTCCTATTTCCACCCAGGTTGGTAAAGTTAGTGGTAGAGATCAAGACTTGATCACCAATCTTGAAATCAGGTTCCTTATGGGTTCTATCCCATCTTTGCTGGTTATACTCCACAGCATCCTGGACACACTTCACAGCATGTTTTTTGGCTTCATCTATCATCTTTTTGAAATCAAGTGATGTAGGGTGAATATTGGTTAGCTGGTGGTTAAGGTTATCCTTGGGTAATCTAGGAATCCATCCTCTTTCCAGTATGTAAGGTGCTTCCTTAGTGGTAGAGTACTTGCTACTGTTGTAGGCCATCTCCAGTGCAGGTAAACGGCTAACCCAACTGTGGAAATAACTGTCAGAATTCTTGTACTCTAGTCCAAAGCCACAGAATCTCCTGAGCATGTCTTCCAGGGTCTGAATCATCCTCTCAGCTAATCCATCCATCTGAGGGTGATAAGCGGTAGAGAAAGCTAAGGTGGTTCCAAGCATATCATGTAGATTCCTCCAGAACTCAGAGGTGAATTTAGGATCTCTGTCACTGATAATAATCTTGGGAACTCCAACATCAGCAATGAGTCTGTTCCAAAATAATAGGGCAACTTCCATAGCAGTGTCTTCCTTGTGATTAAGTAGGAACTTTGCTTTCTTGGAGAACCTATCCACAACGACCAAGACTGAGTTGTAGGAATAGGCTCCTCCTGGTGGTAGTCCAGTTACAAAGTCCATATTGATGATCTCCAATCTTTTCTTGGGTTCAGAAATCTTTTGCAGTAGTCCAAACCGTTTCCCAGTAGTCCTGTTGGACTTCTGAAAAGTTTCACAACTGGTAACGTACTGTATAGTGGAGTCTCTCCAATTAACCCACCAAGCAGTTTTTTTAACCTTATCAAAGGTTCTATCAGAAGACAAATGACCAGATGAGCAGTTATCATGGTACTCAGCCAGAACATGTTTGATATGGTCATCCTTAGTTAAGACTATGACACTTGAATGTTGATGCCTATAGTATACCAGACCATCCCATATGGTGAACCTTCCGGCTTTGTATGGTTTCAAAAGAGGTTCAGGTAGGCTATTGATCAATTCAGGAGGTGGAGAAGTACTTTCCATAATAGTGATCAGAGTCTTAATGCAAGAACTGTAAGCTTCTTTGATAGAGCTGAACAATGATTCATTTAGTTCACAAACGTGGATACCCATTATAGGAGCTTCAATGTTTAACCTGTTAATATTTAAGATAGGGAAGATTTCATTATCCTCTGGATCATAGGCAGGGTTACTTGGGTCATTGGGTAACGCATTCCTGCTTAAACTATCAGCATTCTGATGTTTAGTCCTGGCTTGATGAACTATGGTCATCTGTCCTCTTTACTGTTGTATAGCTATCTGACATCTCAACATATGCCTGCTAGGGGTATTCATGTTCATCAAGGTTCTGAAAGAGTTGCAGTCAGTAATAACAGTGAATTTGGTGCCTTTTAAGTAATAATGGAGTTTCTCTAGGGCCCATACTAAGGCCAGGCATTCCATTTTGCTTGCACCGCACCTTTTCTCAGTATCTTTAATTTGTCTAGATATGAAGAGTATAGTTTTTTCCACTGGTTTATCATCTTCTATGACTTCCTGGTGTAAAGCAGCTCCTAGCTCTTCCATGCTGGCATCTATGTAGAGCTTGAAAGGTTTAGAGTAATCTGGCTGGATCAGTACTGGAGCTGAAGTCATTGCCATTTTGAGTTCCTCATAATTCTTGACTCTATCATGAGTCATTTCAAACACGGTGGTGTTGTTGCAGATCTCATACAAACATTTGGTTAGAAGAGCAAACTTTGGTAAATAATTCCTATAGTAGCTGCAGAAGCTGAGAAGGATAGGAGTTCAGTTTTATTCTGCGGCATAGGCCTATTCATTACTGCTGCTATCTTGTTTTGGTCAGCAGCTAAGGTTAGTGCAGAGACAATGTGTCCTAAGGCTTTGAGTTCCCTGTAGCCAAAGTTACACTTTTTCATTGATACTTTCAATCCTACGGCAGAGATGGTTTTGAGGACAAGCCTTAATTTTTCCATGTGAGTATCCCAATGATCAGAGTAAATGATAACATCATCAATGTATACCATCATCCATCCCTGTCTGATGAATAATCCTAGGACTGTGTCCATCATCCTTTGAAAATGAGAAGGAGCATTTTTAATACCAAAAGGCATCCTAAGATACTCATAAATTCCCAAATGACAGATAATTCTCATGAATTTCCGGCTATCAGGGCTGATAGGTATTTGGTGAAAACCTTTCAGCATATCCATGGTGGTTATGTACTTAGCCTTGGACAGGTTATGTAGAGCGTGGTCAATTCTTGGAATTGGATAATAATCAGCTTGGGTGCTTTTGTTAAGCATTCTGAAATCTCCAACCATTCTTGACTTATCATTGTGCCAGGCTATAATTACTGGGGTAGTAATATCCACTTGTTCATTGTGGCCTACTTTCCTTAAGACTTGTAAGTCAACAAACTCTTGAATATGGGTCTCTAGAGCAGCTCTAGATTTTGGACTAGAAGGGTAAGCAGGTCTCCTGAGGTTAGGTGGGTAAGGAGGATTAATAGTTAGAGTTAGGATCATATCATGTCCTTTGATGTTACCAATGGGGTGATCCTTGGTACAGAAAGCATTCTGATTTTCAAAGCATACTTTTAGGATATCCCGTTTCTGTTCTTCATTGAGAAGGGAATTCAAAGAAGCTTGAGAAAAGTATTCCTGATTCAACTTCTCTAAGTGTTTTTCATAAGTTGAATCAGAAGTTTGAGCATTGACATGACATGTTTGGAACTTCTTATTCCAGTCTCCTCCTAGGGTGAAGTATCTAACTTTGCTTTGGAATACATCTATACCATATAGGCAAAGAGAGTCATTCCCAAGGATAAAATAATCACATACTCCATTTTGGAGCACTACAAATTCAATGTTCAGTTTGAGTGATCGTTTAGAGTGAGGGAGTATGATATCAGAAGACCATACTCCAACAGCATTGAGAGCAGAATTACAACTGCTGAACTTAGCCTGAGGTACCGGTAGTAAGTTCAGTTTCCAGTTGGGGTCTTGTTTCTCCAGATAAGTTGAGTCAACACAAGAGAAAAAGGCTCCACTGTCTAGAAGCAACTTAACAGGGGAACCTTGGATTAAACCAGTAGGATAGCATGTTTTGCCTGAAGTGTAACTTTTACCAGCAGAAGGTTTTAGAGTCAAAGCCTTAGCCTCAGAGATGTGGTGAATCTTCATGTTGGGATTCCATTTTTGAGGTAAGTTAGAATCCTCATTGACGGAATTTATGTCCAGAGAATACTCAATACTACCTTCAATGAAATTGATAGGGTTAGTGATTATTAGATCACAATCAGAGAGTGATCCGTCAGTATCATCAAGGTGAGGGTCAGGATTGTCATAATCTTCTCCTTCAATAAGATTAATCCTTTTCCTAGGTAGAGGACAATCAGGTTTTACGTTTCCTGTTTGGTTACAGTTCCAACATACTTTCTCTTTTGATTCTGGAGTCTTCTTGACTTCCAAAGTAGATGGATTATTAGCAGGGGATTCCTTGGTTTTGGCAGTATATTCTTCCCTGTTCCTAGTATTTTGTTCCCTTGGAGGTCTATTGACCCTTTTATCAAGACCATTCATAACAATAGTCTCTTCCAATTCCACCTATTAAGGTAGAAAGATCTGAATCCATAGGCATTCTACACCTTACACTGTGGTTGATTTGTCCGGGACATAAGTTGAGGAGTCTTTCATTGACTTCTTCTTTATCAGCATCAGGATAAAAACAGTCCAACCTCTTTTTCTGGTCTAAGCACCACTTATGAGGTTTGTCCTTGGACGGATCAAACTGGAAAGTTTTGAAAGTTTTCATCATTTTTCTTTTCCAAATCCTGGTACCAAACTGTAATTTGATCAATTCTTTCAAAGAATTCCAGGATAAAGATCCAACTTCTTCTCTTTTATTGATAAACCAATCAAGAGCTACTCCTCCAAATAATCTGGGCAATCTTACCACAGCCATTGCATCAGGGAGCTTGTAGGAAGAAAGAGTATAATCAATAAACTTAATGAAACTGACATGGTTGTATTCTCCTTCTCCGGAGAATTTAGGCCATTCAGTTATGGGAGGAAGTAGCTTCAAAGCCTGCTCCATTTCCAGAGTAGGACTGGGTCTGAAAGACTAATTCCTAGTTATCATGGTTCTGGGAGGAACACTAGGAGTACTAGTGAACCTTGCAGGTCTAGTTTCTTCTAGGTCAATGACCGGAGAGTTAGTAGAGTTGATCTTAAGATCTCTGAGATCATTCTTAATCATACCTAACTCTAAATCAAGTTTGTTGCTTAATAAGTCAATTTTGTTAGTCAGATGAGCTGAAGGAGTAGGACTAGTTTTTTTAACTTCTTCCTTAAGCTGGTCTATGGTTGCAAGAATATCTTCCTGAAGAATTGATTGGTTTTCATCAATATGTTTCATCAGGTCCAACTTACTAGCTCTTATACTATCCTTGATTTGTTGTATTTCCAACTCATCAATTCTCATAATCTGAGACTGAGTGTCAATCACTCTAAAAATACTTGAACTTAATTTTTCCAATTGGTGGTAAAATTTTTCAAAGCATTGGCTAATAATAGTAAAATTGTGAGACACATTTAAAGAAAAGCTATTAAGAGCTTCCACATCTAATTGTGTTACACCTTTTTCCACTTCTGGGCTAAGGATATTATGTTGTCCCAATCCTTTGGGTTCCTTAACTTCTGATGTGCTGAGGACCTCTTCTTTTTGGGGTCCTTTCCCTTTAAGGAAGCTAACTGATCCCAAGGATTCCAGTTCTGCACGTAGCCTTCAACTTCTTTCTTTGGGATCAACCTTTGCAGAGAAATCTGAGATTTCTTTGCCTGAGAAATGGCTTTTCTCATACCTGGTTGATCCTCCTGGGTCTGAGCCAACCTGAATTGTTCCCAACAGCTCACGTGCTCTTTCGCTAACACTTTGACCCTTTCTTCCTTGGTTGAGTCCAGCTGGGGTGGCCTAGGAGGACCTGTACCCTCCTGGGATAACCTGGTGGGCAACGGATGGCTCTCCAACGGTTTGTTGGTCAAGTTGGCGGCCGTGGTTGTTGCCGTTGTTGTCCCCCGTGACGCTATGGTCACGGGTTTGAGTCCCCTCATCGCGCTCGCGACTGGAGTCCTTGCGCGCACAGGTTCCTCCAGGCAGAGATCCATATGACGGGGCTCTACCAGTTGCACGGGTGTTGCGCCTATTTTGATACATAGTACCAAAAAAATAAGTAAGTCTTTTGTCAAAACTTTGAAAAAAGACTTTAAAAATTATAAAAATCATATTTTTTGTGTGTTTTATATTTTTAATAATTTTTTATAAATATTTTAACTTACTTAGAGTTAAATTCAACGGTACCAACACTTGTTTGGGATCACAACTATCCTTGGAGGGTATTCCAACAGGGTCTGAGTGAGTTACAATCAGATCCTGGGATAAATCCAAGGGTAAGTCCAATGGTACACTGTCTGGGATGTCCTCTAGGAGGTCTTGGTCAATGAGATCACCAAAAACAAAATCCACTGAGATGGATAAAAACAAAAAAATATAAGTTTAACATTTTTTTGTATTTTTACATTTTAAAGAGATTTTTAGAAAAAGAATAATCAATTTTATTATTTTTGGATTTTTCTTTATCTTCAGGGTTATTTAGTTTATAAATATAAAGCTTCTATGGATAAATTTTCCACTCCTTATATTGCCTTAATAAAGAATTGAAATTGATAATTCTTTCAAGCTCAAGTTCTTTGTCTTTTATAACCTGCTGTTTATAATAAAGCAATTTCTCCTGTTGTTGCTCAGTAGTTATAATAACAGGGACAAAGTTACAGAGTTTTTGTTCTTTTTTCTTTTTAAGAAGGTTCACATAATAATTGATCAATTCTCCGTTGGTCTTAAGATCCGCTAGAGAAACAAATGATCAAAAAAATATGTTATAAGTATGTTAACTTATTTTTTTAAAAAATAAATAGACTGGTCTACAGAATAAATAATTAAAAATTAATTATTTAAGGATATTTCCCGGCCAGACCCCCAGTTGTCAGCTCTCTGATACCAGGAACCTTGCAGTCCTTTAGCTACAGAGAGTGATAAAAATGCTGGAATGGTAATAATAATAATTATTCCAATAATAAACACTTAGAAGCTCAAATAAGAGCAGTTGCAAGGTTTAATTGGTTTGGTAGTAAATGGTTTTAAATATAATATTAGAGAGGGGCCACAGTATTATACTACTGGGGATCTTTACAGACTAGCAACTTCTCTTCAAGGGGCCTCCTTAGGCAGTTTTTAAGAACCTTGGAATAAATATGGGTGCCTCAGAAAGGACTTATTCCACTGATGGCCGGGCTTAACAGCAAAAGCGGCCTAGACAGGAAGGGTAGCACTCACTCTGAGCACTTTACCACGAAAATCCTGGAATAATTCAAAGGGTTTCAGAGCAGATGGGGTAGATTGCTTGACTAAACTTCAATGGTTTATTGGCAATAAAGGTAAAATAATACTACTGCAGAATAAGTCATAAATCACTTGCTTATCTTCATATAAGCACTTGATTAACAATGAAACGGTTTCTGATTGATAATAAATAATTCTTGGTAAACTGATTAACTGATTAGATCCAAAGAGGTCTGTATAAATACCTTTTTGGGGTGATTTTGGTCTTCTCAGGGCACGTAGAGAGGGTTCTTCTCGTGGCCTGAGGCTGGAAAGCCAGTCAGGGAAAGATTAGCACTTCCACTTGGTGCTTTCAATCAGCTGTCCTTAGATCTGATGGATTTCTGTACTATTTTAGCCACAGTATCTGTTAATCTGTTATGGCGTAAATTTGATCATTCTGTACTCATCCTTCCTTTGTACTATTGATATTGCTTCAAAGCGTGCAGATGTGGATGTTTACTGATTTTTAATCATCTTCTGATCATTTAGATAATTTTTAATAATTTTTATGAACACTTCTTGTAGTGTTTTGTGGTCTTCAAAGATCAAGATCAGTGGTTTACGTGGTAGTCCTTGATCTTTGATTTATTATTAAAAAAATGTTTAAAAGTTAATTTTCATTAATTTTATTCAATTTTTTATCTCTTTAGATCATTATTAATGCATATGTTTGTTTGTTACATATACTAGGCAACCCTAACTAGGTTGTAGCTCTTCTGAGCGGTACCTGGTTGTCAGATTTAGTCACGACTGATCCAGGCGCGGGGATCAGTAGTAAAGATGCGCGCGGGGTAGGATCCGCTGCATGAGTGGCAGAATCAGCTGCGCGCGGGTCTCTAGTACGCGGGATCCTGCTGCTACTAGTACGTAGGGTTATGTAATGATGCGGGGCTGCGCGCGGGAATTGTGACATAACACATTTCCGCATGTAACTCCTAAAATATCCGCAACACCTCAATTCTGAGTGAATTTTAGGTGTAAACCCTATACATGAAAATACGTGTGAAATGTTAGAATGGACAAAAAGTGCCATACAGGTGTTCTAATTTTTAGTACTTTTCCTTTTAATTATTTAAAAATATAAGGACTTAGAATTCAAGGGTGGGGTCAGTGAGTGAGCCTACCTCATTTTGGGTGAGGAATCCTTCCTGTAATAATATTTAAGGATTTCTCATTCCTTAATTTTTTAATTGAGGTATTCTTATTTTTCATATTTTGTGTTACTATTTCACAGTTTTGCTCTGTATATAGTAGCAAGCTGACACCAGACCAGAGCATAATCTCTGAGCGCAACATCCTCACGCACTCTCAATGCAACCTCACTGTTCCCCAGTTGAATCTCATGAACACAGAACCTGAGGACCCCAAAACCTTGGAAGAAGCTCTGAGAAGCCCGCAAAAACTGGAATGGATCTCTGCCATAGACAGGGAAATCCAAAACTTACTTCCTTAGGGCGTGTGGGAAGAATGTGAAGGAAATGTTGGCCTCAATCAGCTCAAGTGCATCTGGGTCTTCCGCACCAAAAGAGAAAAAAATAATTGGATCATTGAATTCAAGGCTTGGCTGTGTGTACAAGGTTTCCATCAAAGGTATGAAATTGACTACATGGACGTGTTTTCCCCCACAGGCAATAAGTCCTTGCTTTGACTACTCATCTTGCATGCAAGCCAGAAAGGTTACAAGTTCAACCAACTCAACCTCAAGTCAGCATTTCTCAATGCCCCACTTAAAGAAACCATTCATATCTTGACCCCAGAAAATGTGTGTGTGAAACCAGGGAAGTCCCTCAAGCTCACAAAGGCTCTGTAAAGACTGAAACTAGCCACTCAAATGTGGTACAATACTCTAAGCAACTGGCTGTCGCAAGAAGGGTTCAATTGAAGTGAGGCTGATTGGTGCCTTTTCTGGAAGGAAAACTGATGATTTTGAGATTGAATTTCTTAGAACTAAGAACCAGCAAGCTAGAGACAGGATGTTAGGATTCGAGCCAACAGATTCATGCACAAGAATAGATAATAGGAAAGATAAAAAGAACACCAACAGCTTGGACTATTATCCAAGTCAGGACAACATGAGCGGCAGAAGAGAAGCTGAGGCTAGAAGAGATGCCTGAATATCTGGAACAGAAAAAGAATCTGAGTTTATGAATGGTAAGAACTATTCGGATGGATCTCTTACCAGGCAAGAAGAGCACGAGACGATTGATTGAGAGTTGAGGCAAGTCTTGATTGTGGAAGAAAGGAAGAAGAAAAGAAAGAAGAAAAGAAAGAAGGAATTGAAGGTAAAGAAAATAAAGAGGAGGAAGATAAAGAAAATAAAGAAAGATAATAGAAATAGAAGCGGTAGCGGAAGTTGGTTGAGTTGTACAGGTGAGAGGTTGAGTCAGGTCAAGATGTGCCCATGAGAGGTTGAGCCGTAATGGTCCAAGAGAAGAGGTGATCAGGAAGAACAAGGTCCCCGAGGATCCCTCCCAGACCTAGAGCAGAGTCTTGAGAGTCAGTCAAGGAAGCATGAGAATGGAGTGTTCGCACTCCTTTCTAGAGCGCGCAGTCGTTGAGTGGTACAATTTCCAACACTCCCCGTGAATGGTAAGTGGATCCTCCAATAGATTATTTATTGCACGTGGAGAAAAATTTCTTCTGTAACAGTTCAAGAGAGTTGATCAAGGATGCTTTTGAGAGGGAGTCGGAAATCATGGATTGGCCGGGAATGAGGTTCAGTTTGAACTCTTGATTTGCAAAATCTTTGCAAAGACCTTTAGTCTTTATGTCTATATGCCGCGACTTTGAGTGAGAGCCAAATTTTCTTATCTTTTCATCTAAGCCCTTGTTGTCTATGTGTAACCTAGTTTTGAATTCAGGACTTTGGTAGATCTCATTGATGAGGTGCCTGATCCATTTAATTTCCAGATAACAGTCAAGTAGGGCATTCAGTTCTGACTTGGTGGAGGAGTAGGTGATATTCCGTTGTCGAGTTGACTTCCAAATAACTGGGCTTCCATAGTGGAAGACAATGTATCCGGTTTGAGATTTTCAAAAGGTAGGATTGTCTCCCCAAGTGGCATTGCTGAAGCTTGAGAGGACGTCTTTTTTTGGGTCATATTTGATGATAAGCTTGAAGTCTTTGGTCGTCTTCAAGTACTTCCATACTTTCCGGACCTCCCGCCAGTGGCTCATTTTATCTTTCCTATTATCTATTCTCGTGCATGAATCTGTTGGCTTGAATCCTAACCTCCTGTCTCTAGCTTGCTGGTTCTTAGTTCTAAGAAATTCAATCTCAAAATCAACACGGTTAAAAGCCAAAAGCTCCCCTGAGAAATTTCTCCTTTTGCTTTTCTATGACCAACATCATCTCCTTGATCTGTCAACTCTTTGAGCAGTGATCTTGCACCATCATTCCATCCTGAAACTGTGGTCGACTTCTTTCCTTCTCGATCACTCTCACTTGATTGTCTTACTTCAAACGCACCCTTGATGTCCGTCAATAGGTCTGGTTGTACTTTGATGCTAGATCCTCTATACCATACCTTGGTTATCCCTATTCCTATTGATCTTGCATCGCTCAAGGCTTCATCTTGCTGCCTCAATTGCTCCTGTCCTAAAAATCATGATTTCAATTGTATCTGCTTGGTTGCTTGTATTGGTCCATTGCCATCACCTGAACGATCAATCAAACCTTGAAGTATCCACCTTGCACCAGCTTGATTGATCACACCCTTAATCGGCATTGCCTTCAGCCTTGTCAACATCTTCTATTCACTCAGTCAATTTCCATGCTCGCTTGATTTTTGATGAATGTGCCATTGATGTCCCTCCGGCTCATCAAACTCACCTTGCGCTTGCTTTTGCGCCCTCATCATATTCATCATTGCTCACCCTAGTCGGCTCAAACTCCAAAATCGCTCGGCCCTGACACCCAATTGGATAATGACCTGAAGTCGCTCGCGCTCTTGCCATCATCGACATCTCCTGTTTGCTTGGTTGATTCATCAAATAGCGACCTTGCGATTGTTTAGACCATAGCTATCCTACCTCAACTTACTGTTAGCCTGTGTCTTCATTGTTGTAGTCCTCAACTCAACCACTTCATTCTATTAGGTTTGGCTTCTACCTTATAAAGTCCTCCACTTTACTTCTAATCTCGGGTCAGGTTGCTACCCTCTAAAAGTCTTCTATCCTCATTGGTCACTTCACTCTTTAAGCCTTCATCCCCCTAAAGCTTCAGGCAAGGGGGCGTGTTGGAATTCTTGTCATCTGATTGTTTTGCCTGAATCTTTAGTGCATCTCAGTATGACTCATCACTCTTATTTTTATTATTTTGCTCTTGAGTGTTCATCTCCAGTATGTTCTTTATTCTATACTCATTAGTTATAGATCAAGTATCATCTCTATGTTGAATCCAAGTGGCTCTCTTGCATATTAGCTCATGAGTGTTCTTTTCCAGTGGCCTCTTTATATTTTGCTAGTTAGTCATAATTCTAGTGGGCTCTCTATCTTGAATCCTTGATGCTCTGCCTATCTCAATTCAGCCTGAAGTGGTCCTCCAAGTTGTGCGTCCTCTAAATGATCTGATATTGAATACTCATTACATCTATTCATTACACTTTTCTCCCACTTTTCAGCCATCATGTATTTAGTCTATTTATACTGATGCTTTATCAAGTGGAATTTGAGCATCTGTTCTTCCTCACACTGAACCGGAGCGCCCTCCTTGGCTCCCCAGATCCGCTCCTCTTGGCGTCATAAGACTTCTCATCATCTTCTCTATTAACATTTCAACCCAAGCATCAACTCAAATCTCAACAAAAACTGCTATCTCTACGTACTGTAAAAATCACAGGCAACTAAAACCAGGATTGATTGCCATCAGAAACAGAAAGGAAAAAAACCCATGAAAAAATGAAATAATAACCTAAAACCAGGATTTGACGTAGTAAGACTGCAGAGGATCCTTAATTTGAGATTGAAAGTAACATGGACAGTTGATAACCTTTATATATATATAGCTCTGATTGAGATGAGCAATAAATGAAAAAAGTCAGAATTAGAATCATATAGAAGAGACTTAAGCCCCAGGCTTACCTGACTCAAAGCACCTTTGATCCTACGACACAACCGATGTGGTTGCGTGAGGAAAGAGGAAAGAAGAGTGCGCGAGTCTGGACACAGGTAGTATCTGAGAGACAATTAAATCTAGAGTATTGGCACTGGTGCGTGCGTGCGGGAGATGAGAAGATATGCGCAGATGATGAGATGCGCATTGAGTTCTATCTCTAATATGTATGAAATGAAATAAAGAAGGAATGAAATCAGGAAACTAATAAAATAAGGAAACTGAGAGATAATAAAAGAATTAAAGATTCAACAGCCACCCCATCTTTCAGGTTCATGCTTAGCAAACGTTTATCGCGTTTAGACAAGTCTGCAGTATTTGCTTGGACACTGGTTTTGTTAAGAAATCAGCCAAGTTATTTTGTGATGAGACTTTTTGCAGACAGATAGTTCCTTTGGCGAGCTCCTCTCTGATGAAGTGGTGACAAATGTTGATATGCTTGGTGCGGAAGGAGGAGTGATTGGCTTGCTGAAGTGCAAGCTTGATACAACCTTTGTTGTCTTCAAAGATAGGGGTAGGCTTGAGTGGCGTGAATTGAATGAATTCGGTCAGAAGCGTGGTTAACCAGAGGATCTCTTTCACCCCATCTACCACTGATTTGTACTCAGATTTGGTGGTGGAGAGAGAGATTGTTGGCTGCTTTTTTGACTTCCACGTGATGACATTTCACTTCCAGGTGATTTAGAGCCCAGAGATTGATCAACAAGTTTGAGGACAAGTAGCCCAATCAGAATCTACATACGCAACCAGTTCCTCGGACGTCTCAATCTTTCAATAGTTGAGTCCTTTCAAGGAGGTGTGTTTCAGGTAGTTGATTACCTTCAGGGCAGCGTTGTAGTGAGTGCCGTTGGGCTTGGTAAGGAACTGTGAAAGGTAATTGGTTGCAAAGGTGATGTCGGGTCTTGTGTTGCAGCTGATGTACAGAAATTCGCCAACAATCTCTCTATAGTCATGACCGGATTTCAGAAATTCTTCATGCTCTTCAGTAGTCGACGCTAGCAGTTTTACATTGGGTTTGAAAGGCGTCAAGTGTTCTTTGTGGCTAGGAAGATTATACTTGTTGACCAGACTGTTGATGTAGGTCTCTTGAGATAGCTTGAAACCATTTGCAGTGACTTCAACATTGATACCCAGGAGCATTGAAGCCTGACCTAGATACTTGATTTTAAATTGAGCCTCAATCATTTTCTTAAACTTCAGAGGATTCTTGCTGAAGATGGCAATGTCATCTACATGGATGTACAGCCAAGTATCTTCAGAAAAGAAGACACAGTTATCTGCCTCGCTTTGATGAAAACCTACGCTAATTAACCATGAGCTGAGTGTCTGGTACCAAGCCATAGGAGCTTGTTTCAAGCCGTAGAGTGCTTTCTTGAGCTTGAGGGCTTTGCCTGGTGATGTAGAGACATTAGCCAGAGGAGTGATGAAAATTTCTTCCTTGAGCGGGGCGTTTAGAAAAGCTGATTTTACATCAAGTTGGTGAATCAGTAAGTTGTTCTGGGCCGCATAAGTGGTCAGTAATTGTAGAGATGTCTTGTATCCTGTGGGAGCAAAAACACTCTTGTCGTTAACTCCCTCCCTTTGGTTAAAACCCTGTACACAAATTCTGGCCTTGAATTCGATTATCTCATTGTTGGCATTGCGCTTGGTTTGAAAAACCCAAACGCACTTGATTGCTTTAGCATCCAAGTTGATGACTTGCTCTTCCCACAAATTGTATGATTCCAGGTTGAGGAGTTCTCAATTCATGGCTTCAATCCATTCCAGCTTGAATTTGTCATTCAAGGCTTTGTCTAGAGTGACTGGATCTGAATAATTTACAGCCAGATATAGTTGAGATCCTTCACGCCTGGGATACGTGACTATGTTGTTGATGCTGACTTCGCTGGGACGAGCTAGAGGTGTAACACCAATATTGGATTCCTTGGTAACGGACTCAGACGGGGATTGATCAGAATTGGTTGTTGAAGCGGGTTCCAAATTGTTGAGAATGGGAACTAGATCGGGAGGAAAATCAGGGAGGCACGGAAATGGAGAATGAGTTGAACTACTTCCTCCAAATTTGGATTAATTGAATCTTGCATTTGCGGTGATGTAGACTTTACCATTAGCGGGATTAAGGATTTTATATGACAAAAATTGGTTGCTGTAGCCTAGCATGATTCCCTTGAAGCCAGGGACGCCCAGTTTGAAGTCCCAATTCAATTTTGGAATGTGGACAAATGAAATGCAACCAAAAGGTCAAAGCACGTCATATTTGAACTTGGAATTGAACCAGACAGCATAGGGAATGCATTTAAAATTGGATATGACCGTCAGTAAATTGAGAAGATTGGTGGATGTGTTGATGGCCTCCGCCCAGTAGCATGGAGGAAGTTTACTGTGATGGAACAGACATCTTTCCTTCTTGATGATTGATCTATTAGCTCGTTCTACTAAGCCGTTTTGTTGAGGAGTGTAGGGAGGTGAGAAATGATGAGTAATCCCGGCTTCTTGGCAGTAATTTTTAAAATCTGAGCTCTTAAACTCACCACAGTTGTCTGAGACTAAGGTGATCAATTTTTGATTTAAGCAACGTTCAGAAGCTGAAACAACTTGTTTCAGAGCTGACAGCGTCTCACTCTTGTTCTTCAGAAATGAAACAGTTTTGAAGCGGGAGTATTGGTCTACGATTGTTAAGAAGTATCTGCAACCACTGACTGATTTGACTGAGACTGGACCAACTAGGTCAATGTGTACAACTTCTAAAGGCTGGTTTGCAGTCTTGAAGTGGCCATTGAATGGAGTGGTGGTCATCTTGCAGGTTTGACACACGTCGCAGTCGGAGCTGGTCAAGCCAGTAGTCGGAAGAGCAATCTCTGAGTGGCGGTTCCCGGGTGACCAAGACGATGATGCCATTTGGAATTAGGGTTTTCAGGAGAAAGGTGGTGTATTGCTGAGTGAGTTGGAACAGATTCAAATCGAGTGCCACATATTTCGAGAAGATGATTGATGGATGAACCAACAAGCTGGAACCCATCAATATTGATAGTGATACTGTTTCTTCCAAACCAAGAGATTTTTGATTTTTGTACAAGTAGTTTGTCCATTGAAATCAGGCATCTGTTCAGGTGTGGAATCAACAGAACGTCCTTCAGTACAATTTCGGAACCCTCGTGGTTGATAAGTTTGGCAATCCCTATTGCCGTAGCTTGATGGGCTGAGGAGTAAGAACCAGATCCGACTTGCAAGTTGATTGGTTTTGAAGTGAGGAGGTATTTAGGATCATTTACAATGTGATGGCTAGCCCCAGAATCCAGAACAGGAGGGAGGACTGCCGTTGTCTTAGATTCAGGAAGAATACCTTTCTGATAGAGCTGGGCGTTATAGAAGGCATTGGCCGGTTTGGCAGTGTTATCGGCCCCTGGAGTGCTTGGTTCAATAGGTAGAGAGTGATGAGCTTGGGGAGCATTCTTATCAGGTCTAAGATGCAGGTGTAAAAGCCAGCAACATGACTCAGGATGTTCAGCAAGGGGATTGTGGCGACCCTTCAAGCATGGGTGTTTGGGGCCTTTTTGAGTTTTTGTTTTTAACAGAGCTGTGGATCCAGTTTGATCAGGAGGATTTGGTATAGGTGCGGATGAGTTAGGAAGTGCTTGGGCAGATTCTAGATGGGTCACTTCTTGTAGCTTGTTGAGGACTAGGGTAGGACTTTGAAGTAAACTGTTGTTGAGGAGAATGCTGTTGACTACATGGTAGAAGTTTGCGGTGAGTTTTGCCAGAATGGTGTAACTGAGTATGTCTTGGGGAACTTTGAGCTTGACTACAGCCAGTTCGTTCATGAGTTTTCGGCACTCTTGTAGATAGGTATGTAAATTTCCATCAAAGTTGTATTGGATGAAATTCAACCAAATGCTTCCTCTGTTGTTGATGGATTGTGAAGTGTATCTGTCTAGAATGGATTTCCAGATGAGCAAAGGTTTCAATTGATTATCAGGATTTATGATAGCGTCAAACGCAGTATCACCAAGATGTTGGATGATGAGATCTGCAGCTTCATAGCTCTTCTTTCTCTGAGGACCAGTTGAGGGTTTGACATGAACTTCAAATTCCGTGTCCTCGACATATTCAAGGAGTCCTTTTCTTCAAAGGTGACTTCTCATTTGCATTACCCAGGAGGCGAAGTTGGATTCACCAAGGAGTGGTATGTTGAGATGTTTGGGGCTGGGTTCCTCAAGGTCAGACATGGTAGAGTTTAGAGTATCAATCCTGGTTTAGTCAATGAGCCGTGGGACTTTAAATCTGTAAAAATCAGAGGCAACTAAAACCAGGATTGATTGCCATCAGAAACAGAAAGGAAAACAACCCATGAAAAAATGAAATAATAACCTAAAACCAGGATTTGACGTAGTAAGACTGCAGAGGATCCTTAATTTGAGATTGAAAGTAACATGGACAGTTGATAACCTTTATATATATATAGCTCTGATTGAGATGAGCAATAAATGAAAACAGTCAGAATTAGAATCATATAGAAGAGACTTAAGCCCCAGGCTTACCTGACTCGAAGCACCTTTGATCCTACGACACAACCGATGTGGTTGCGTGAGGAAAGAGGAAAGAAGAGTGCGCGAGTCTGGACACAGGTAGTATCTGAGAGACAATTCAATCTAGAGTATTGGCACTGGTGCGTGCGTGCGGGAGATGAGAAGATATGCGCAGATGATGAGATGCGCATTGAGTTCTATCTCTAATATGTATGAAATGAAATAAAGAAGGAATGAAATCAGGAAACTAATAAAATAAGGAAACTGAGAGATAATAAAAGAATTAAAGATTCAACACGTACATGTGGATGACATAGCTGTCTTTGGTCTGAGTCCGCAACTCTTTGTCAACGCAATTTGAAGCAGATTCAAAATCAAGGACCTTGGAACAGCGTTGCTCTTACTGGGTATGAACATTACCCAGCATCCAAAGGCTTTCCACCTGTTTCAAAGGAACTATATTTCCTCGCTCACAGATCAATACCAACTACCTCGCCACAATCTATGATCTACTGCCTTCAAACAATCTGGGAAACTGCTATTGGCATCCAAGGAGGAACACAAGGTATTCATTGAGAGTGGCGTAAACTACAGAACGTTGGTGGGTGAACTGATATATATCAGCTGCAACACTTGACTGGATGTCACATTTGCAGTCAACTATCTTGCTCAATTCTTTAACACGCCTGGGAAGAAGCACTGGGACGCTGGTATACTCACTCTCATTTAATTACGCTTGACCCAAAATTTAGGTCTTAACTTTTCAAAAAACCCACACAAGACCGGTCTTAGAACATACGTAGAAGCCTACTGGGCCATGTGCCCAACAACCAGGAGGTCCATCAGTGGTTTCATTGTCCTGTGGAACAACAATGTCTTCAGCTGGACATCTTTGAAGCAACCAACTGTCACCCTCTCCACCACTGAAGCGGAGTATAAAGCAGTGGCTGAAGTGGTAAAGGAGAATCTTTGGTTTAAGTTTCTAATGGAAGGGGAACTCCCCTTGGCAATCAAGGTGCCTGTCACAATTTATGAAGAAAATGACATCTGTGTCAAACTGGCCACAAAATTGGCCAACTATGCTTTTTTTTGACTAAACACATGGAACTCCCCCTTCCTGTCAGCTTGGGACAGTCTTGTGCGCTGTTTTGTTGCGCCTCATCCATATAAACTGTAACCTCTTGCTCTTACTGGGACAACCCATTGTGCAATGGGCGCGTGTGTTGGTGTCACTTAACCATTGGCTCTGGCTCAGAACCAGGATTCTCTTTTCCTTGTATGGTTTCTAAACTGTGCCACCAGCATCCTGAAGTCTGAGCCGGGTAAATCACTCTCTGTGTGTTTCCGCTCTACCATTATCTCATAGAATTATGTTTCCCTTTTGATCTTACCAGTTTCACGTTCTCTTGAGCAGTTGTTTGTACTCAACCTAGTTATTGTGGCTCTGAGAATTTTCTTTTCAGGTGTGATTCACTTTTGTCCAAATCCTTCTCATGAATTTCCTAATCTAATTCTTTTCTTTTTATTCTAATTTCTACATATCAGAGTATAATTAAAGAATAGTTAGGAAATGAACTGTCCAGTGACTGAGATAATTATGGTTTATTTATTTACTTTACAAAGATTATATTGAGAATTTTTCCAGTTCAATTGAGTGGATCAGTTTTCTTGGATTTCAAATAGTCATGCTCATATTATCTCCTCTTTTTTCTTTTCTTTTTCTTTCCCTATTATTTCTTTTATTTATTTTCTCCTTATTTTTCCCAAATATATGTTCTGTCACGTCTGTGAACCTAATGCCACTTCCATCACCCACATGTGCAACCTTGAAATTCATCCACTTCCAAAGCTCCAATTCTGAAGTGGTTCTTGTCTGCTCATCGGCAATGCACCATCAACTTGACTTCTGCTACCATAAACTCCACTTCTGCTACCATCAACTTCAACCATCAGCTACAATCAACTCCAACCATCAGCTACAATCAACTCCCCCCATCAGCTACCGCTACCACCCAAGCTTGCCACTCCAAATTTAGATTCACACTCTGTACTCTTTTTATCTCATGCTCATTTGTATTCTCTGTCTCTCTCTCAGTTCATGCTCATGCTCCCATTAAGTCACCATGCTATCTGGTCCTTTTTAAGTTGTCTACTGGTCTTGAGCTCTTTTATTTTATTTTTTTGTTTCTCATTGCTGAAATCAATGCTCATTTTTAAGTCTGTTAAAATTTCAGATTTTCAGTCCCAACAAGCTCATCAGACCAGATAGGCTCAAAGTCCTACTTGGAAGAACAACCCAACCCATCAAAACTCAACATACCACTGTTGAATGGCTCAAAATTCCCCTCTTGGACCCTCAGGATCAAGAGCTATCTCCCCAGAAAGAACTGCTAAAACTTACCCTTGAACCTCCTCCTTTTCCCTTGACTGGTCCTCAGAAAAAGAAGGCATTTGAAGCTGCTGACATAATCATTCACCATCTCTGAAAATGGGCCTTTTGATCTGTTGTCAACAACAACAATGATGGAGAACCCCATGCTATCAGAAATGCAATTCTTGAACAATATGCTTTGCAGTCCTCAAATAATTGTGGTTGCATTTGGCTCTACTTCATCCGCTACCTCTTCAAAGGCAACTTGACAACCTACATCAAGTACTGCAGAAAACTCATGAACAAACCCACAGTAGTGCGGCTCAATGTTCCCCCTGACATCCTAAGCTACACCATCCTTGCTAAACTCCCCAGCTTGTTTTACCACATTGTTGACTTCCTGATTCTCAACAATGCCCTCCTTCAGAACCAATGGGCATCTTGAAAAAGATTTTCAAATTCCCACATCTGGAGTATTCTCATACGCCTGATGCAAATGAAACTTTGGAGATGGATCCCTCTGTCTCACTCCACAAATCAGCTGTAAAGAAAAGACCCAAACATCCATGTTCCAAAGGAAATCACAATCCTTTAGCTGAAAATCCAAAAAGAAAATTTTGGTGTGTGCATCCCCATCTTAGATCTGACTGGAACAAAAGGCCCTCATCCAATCTCCACACTGCCAATGAAAGCTCAAAATTCAACAATCAAAGCAACACTAAGAGCGCTGAACTTCACTTCAATGCTCAGCTCTATCTGTTTTCCAATGGAAAACACTCCCTCCTTCTTGTACTGGACTCTTGCGCCAGTCATCACATAATCAATAACCCAAGTTCCTGTTTTATTGCTCACCTGTCCACCTCAAAGTGGGTACTGGTTCCCCAAATAAATCCCTAAATGCTACACATTCTGGCTCAGATAAGCTGGTCTATCACTCAGGAGAAGTCATCATCTTGCAAGATTTTCTGCTCATTCCCTCCATCAATCAATTTCTTATTTACCTAACCCAACTGAAATCCTCAAAGACAACTTTTGCCAAAGTTGGTTACTTGGGCTTTGAGGTGAAATTAGACAGGATCAGCTTCATTGGCACTACAAACAACAAGCTGACTGAACTCTGTGGCACTGAATTCCTGAAATGCATTAAATCCAATTTGCTCTTCAAAGCCCCTGAAAATCTCTGGCACCTTTGTCTGGGTCACGCAAGTTCTCAATCTCTCAAGACTCTCAACCTGTGCTCCAATGGCTCCCAAGATCAAAATCCTATGTTTCAGATCCGCAAGACTTGCAAACAAGTCTCAACTCCATTCAATCACCATTTCAAAAGGGTTAATGAACCTCTTGAAGCGATTCATCTGGATGTTGTTGGACCTTCTTCCATCACTTCCAACTCTGGATTTTCCTACTTTGTCTCTCTTACGGATCAATTCTCAGGATACTGGTCCATGGCACTCCTCAAATAAAAAACTGATGCATTCATTGCCATCAGAGATTTTTTGGCTTGTGCCAAACGTCACATGGGTCACACCATGAAGCTCCTGATATCCTAAAACATTGGCGAATTCATCTCCTCTGATCCTCACTCCTTCTGTCTTGAAAAAGAAATCATCCAACACTTCTTGCCCCTCACACTCCTCAACAAAATGGAATTTCCAAAAGATATAATTGCCTCATCCTGGAAAAGGCCCAATGTCTGCTGAATCAAAACAACGTGCCCCTGAAGTTCTGTGATGAGGCCATCAACACTGCCACAAAAATTCTCAATGTGCTCCCTTCCAGGCCTTGTGGCAAGATTATTACCTAAAAAGTCTGGCACACACAAAATTTTAACCTCAACTGCTTACAAAAATTTGGATGCTCCACTTTTGCTGTCATTCCCAAGGCTAATTGGACTTTCAAGCTTCTCCCTACCAGCAATAGAGCCATTCTGCTTGGGTACTTAAATGACTTTTTGTCATTTTTACTGCTCAATCAGCTTCCTCCAAGATCTTCATCTCAGAAGACACCTCCTTTGATGAACTCTCCTTCCCTTCTCCACCCGGGGACAAATCTTCTTCCTGCCATCCCAACTCTGATCCCATGCTGAATCTCCCTTCTCCTTTTCTTCCTCCTGTTAAAAATTCCCTGGGTACCTCACCTTTTGTCTCCTTTTCCACTTCCACTCCTTCTTCTTCCACTACTCCCTCTGCTACCTCTTTTCCACTTCAACTGCTGTTAACTCTTCCCCCCCCACCTTTCAACCATCTCACAACAGGCTTACTCATGGAAACATCATTCTGCATCCAAAGCCACCCAAACCAAAATTTTGACTTCCTGCTATCTACCTTATTGTTGATAACAACTACTCCAATCCCACTTTGGTTCAAGAAGCCCTCAATTCCAAATACCAAGAAGAATGGCTTGAAGCCATGAGAAAGAAGGAGCTAAACCTGCTCAATTACCAAGTTTGGGAAGAATCAACACTTCCTGAAGGAAAGCTAGGACTTAATTGCGTTTGGGTATTTGGAACCAAGTGGGATGACCAAAATAATTGTTGAGTTCAAGGAACAACTCTTTGTGCAAGGTTTCAATCAAAAATACGGGGTTGACTTCACCTCAACCTTTTCACCCACCGGCAAAAAAACCTCTCTCCAAATGCTAATTGCTCTTGCTTTTCATCTAAAGCTAAAATATCAACAATTCAATGTGAACGCTGCCCTTCTGAATGCCCCACTGCGCAAAGAAGTTTATCTCATTCCCCCTCCTTTCATTAATGTATCTTGAGGAAGTCATCTTAGGCTGAAGAAAGCACTGTATGGACTAAAGCAGGCCCCAGTGGCCTGGTACTAAACGCTCAGAAACTGGTTGATCAACTGTGGCTTTCATAAGAGCAAGGCACACAAATGTTTATTCTCGAATGACACCACCTACCTCTATGTCCATGTTGACAAAATTGTGGATTTCAGTGATCAACCAGAATCATTCATTGGCCAACTCAGCTCCAGATTCAAAATGATGGACTTGGGACCCGCCTCCTTACTGCTTAGAATGAATGTACACCATCTTCATGATGGTTTCAAGCTTTCTCATAGCTCCTAAATCAATCAAATATGTGCGCAATACTCGCTTTGGCCTCATAAATCCTTCTCTACTCCATTCAAGCCCCATGGTAAACTTGATCCCTCAAGTGAGTAAGGCCATGAAGAGTTCATCCAACCAGGCACCAACTATCCAAAAATTGTTGGGGAGCTTAATCACATCAGCACATGCACCAGGCCCAACATAACTTTCACCATCAACTACCTGGCACAATTCCTAGTTAAACCAAATCCACACCACTTTCAAGCTGCTCTACAAGTCCTACAATACCTCCAACACACTCCAAATTTTGGATTAATTTTTGATTTGTTCTCCTTTCCCCCGCATCTTGAAGCCTAAGTTGATGCCACTGGGCAACCTTTCCGAACACCAGAAAATCAATCTTGAATTAGTAGTTTGCTGGTTTGGCAGTGTCATCACTTGGAAGTGCAAGAAACAGCCAACCTTGTTACTATCCACCATCAAAGCCAAATGAAAGGCACTGGTAAATTCTATCAAAGAGTTAAGCTGGGTGAATTAAATCATAAGAAAAATTTTACCAGATAAAGCAGCCAAGCCAGGCACTATTCACAAGTACAAAGAAGGGTGTATTAAGCTTGCTCTCAATCATGCTAACCTTTCTACTTTTCACACCAAACACATGAAGCTTTGGTTCCACTATGTTTGCAGAAAAATTCTCAAGAACACCACCAAGCTTCAAAAGGTATCTTCTAAAAGAAATCTTGCGGACTTTCTCACCAAGCCAGTTCCCCAAATGGCTCTTTGCCATGCTCTGAGCACTCTCAAAATTTTGGAATAATCTGACCAGGGGAGGCTTTTGGATTTAAAATAGTCATGCTCTTATTATCTCCTCCTTTTTTGTTTCTTTTTCTTTCCCTATTATTTTTTATTTCTTTTATCCTTATTTTCCCTAAATCTAGGTTCTGTCACGTCTGTGAAACTAATGCTGCTTCCATCACCTGTACGTGAAACCTTGAAAGTCATCCACTGCCAAATCTCCAATTCTGAAGTGGTGCCTGGCTGCTCACCGGAAATGCACCATCAACTTGACTTCCGCTACCATAAAATCCACTTCTGCTACCATCAACTCCAAACATCTGCTACCATCAACTCCAACCATCAGCTACCATCAACTCTAACCATCAGCTAACATAAACTCCAACCATCAGCTACAGCTAACACTCAAGCTTGCCACTCCAAATTTAGAGTCACACTCTGGACTCTCTCTATCTCATGCTCATTTTGATTCTCTATCTCTCTCTCAGTTCACGCTCACGCTTGTGTTCAGTCACCACTCTATCTGGTCCTTTTTAAGGTGTCTAATTTTCTTCAGATATTTTGTTTTGTCTTGTTTCTCATTGCTGAAATTAATTCTCCTTTTTAAGTCTGTTAAACTTTCAAGTTTTACCTGTGCGCACCTTGGACAAGCTTTTGAGGAAATTTAGTATATATTTGTGATAATGATTTGGTGGTTGACCTTACATATTTTGAGCTGGCTGGTGTATTTCTTGTGACTTAACTACCAATTTTTATGGATTTTTTCTTCATTAAATTCATAATTCAGAGGTTGAGCTGATGATCCATCATCCTTGAAAGTTTTTCCTTTGAATGATTAGGACTACTATGCTTGCTGATGTTATATCTTGCTCTGGAGTATCTTGACCAAGATGATGATCCCCCAAATTGGTAGTTGGAACAAGAGAACAGACTGGTGGTACAACAGTAATGCAGCCCAGAGGGGCACAAAAAAAAGTAAATGGAACAAGATAAAAAAATATATATATATAAGATTTATCAAATATTCAACACTTTGCATCTGGGTGTAACTTTATATTAATTCCAAACAGGCTTTTTTCTGTTAAAAACCCACTTTAAATTGCCTGAGTGTCAGTTTCACCCTAGGCTATGGCCTAAAACAACTGGGCTTTGCTGAGACTTCCCCTGGGCATGCCTATTTTCTCAAACTGCTGCCACAACTTGCATGGCAGGGCCCCCCTACTCTTTATTCTAACTTCCTGGAAGGGGTGATTGAATAACTCTCCAGGGCCCTGGAGTTCGATTCCCCCAGGGTATTGTGTAAAGAAATGAGCTGGGGGTGTTCAAATACCCCTCAGTAACAGGGGGAGGGATAGAACCCCTGTTTGTGGGAGGGTGATCAAGTCCCCACAACCAGTGGTTGTCTTTTTGCAACCAAGCTGGTCCAGTTTTTTTTCTCCCACCCTTGCAAAATTGGAGGGATGGGGGAAAGAGGTGTAGCAATTATCCCCCCAGCAATAAAAATAAGTTGGTTGCAGCTGCTTCCCCATTACCACAACAAAAATCTGGGTTGGAAGGGCCCCAAACAGGGTTCCCCTGCCCCCTAAAATGGCCGGGTGCAGGATTTTGGGCCCCATAGGGGGACAAAGATACAAAATGGTGTCCCCAAGCAGGATAAACATGGGATACAACCACAATGTGTGGTTTAATCTCAAATTTAAAATTCAAACACTTTGGTGCGCCAGAACAGCTTTTCAAGTGTTTCCATGATACAGAGTATTCCAAATAATGGCCCCTCAAGCCCATTTGGCTGGTGGAGTCATCCACACCAATAGGCCCATAAGGCCTGTGTACCTAAAGGCCTAACTTACATTTTTTTTTCCAGTTCCCCCAAATTAATGACATTCACGCAGGCCTGCATGGCCTACTTGATGGTCCAATGGGCCATAGAGGCCCATATGTGCATCTTATTTTGATTACACCCATACATGACACATATGTAATTGCACACATATTTTAAAAGTTGTTTCATTTTACAAATTATTGTGCAGACCTATCTCACCTCCCATTACATATTCCAAATGAATTCCTTCTATTACCTTCCAATGCCACCTGGAAACAATTGAAATATAACACCTCAAGTTGTTCTACGCAATATTTTATGTTAAATTTGACCATATTCACCCATCTGAAGCTGTGTATTTACAGCCAATAAAATAAAACCTTCAAAATACTCCCAAAGTGGCTCCTTTCCATTTTCTTCCAACACTCAAATTTAAAAAAAATTCCAGATAGAATTTGTTAATACAAGCTGGAATTATGTTCTTTGAAAAATATTTCCATGGTTTTCTGATACCAATATATTTCCTTCTATTCTTTTTGGAAGGTGGAAATGCCTTAAAAACAAATATAAAGGAAAAACCCAAAACTTCCTCCAAAATGTTTGTTACCAAAAGAAAGTTGATTTCTGAAATTGGAAAGTTCCATTATCTCTCTTTTGGACACTCCTTCCACCTCACACATGAAACCACCCATGTTCCTTGATAAAATTTCATTATGATTTAAAACCAGAATCTGGCTCCTATAAATATTTTTTGGGATAATATTGAAAATTGAATGCAAAGAATAAAAAGAGCTAAATCTTGAATCAGATAAAAGTGTTAACTAATGAGTTAAGGGGACTTGTAAAATCAAGCGTAATAGACCTGAGATGAGGAGGAAAAGGGAGCTCCAGTTGATATTATTGTGTGAAAAGATTTCATTTATCTTCTTCATAAAATGGCTTAGTTATATTTTAACTTTTATTTAAATATTTTAAAATTAGAAATGATAAAAATAAAATAAATCAAATAAATCAAATCAATCAAATCAATTAATCTTTTAACTCCTGTGAAGTTTAAAACTATGAAAACCAAAATAATTTAAAAAATCAATTGAATATCAACAATGAATTAACCCAACTATTTCCCAATACACATCTCCACACATTCCAAAGGGGACAATTCCACACCCAGAATAAATTTTTATATATTATATTTGGATGATGTTAAATTCATGGCTCCAACCCTGTGGTAGTTGTATAGGTCCCTAAATGGCTCAAATGAGCAATGGGGGCCCAAAGACGACTACAAAGGGCGGTTCAAACAGGCGCAACCCCCAGGGGGTCGTGTAGGAGCCTTGTAAACGTTGGAAGTCATGCCAGAATTTTGGGCACCCCCTGGACCACACTTGGGTTCTTTCAACAAAAATGTGGGATTAATGCATACTTTGTGGGACTGTTTTTCCACACTTAGCGATCCCAAAGAGACATTGAAGTGAAACCAAAGTGAAATTAAAGTGAAAACTGAAATCATAAATCATATAAAATTTTGCAAACAATTCTTCCTGAACTCAAAAGTGAGAAAAATTTGTTTGTTCAATTGAAATTTGGATTGAATACTCAAGTATACCATTGCATTTTTTTGCATGGAAACAGTGGCAAGCCCTCCTTCTTCTGAAATGGCTGCGTGGAAGGTCTACATTGATAGTTCCATCAACAAAGCTTTGGAAAAAGAAAAAAAGGATTTGTTTAATGAAAAATTGTAAGCCCCAATTGCATCCTCATCAAGGGTGAAAAATGAGGAAAAAAATGTTTCACAGTCCAATTTTACCTCTGGTTGTGAATGCCATTTTATGTTAATTCATCTTTGCCTTATTTAATTTGATTGAAACCGATGGAGTGCATGCCATCAATTTAACTATATACTATGCTAGATACACTTGACCCTTCTCTCTTGAGAGCTTTTCCTACTAGGTAAGAGGCACAAAACTATTTTCAAACATGGGAAATGAAGGATGGTTACTCTTTAACATTTTTCAACTCAAAGAATGACCAATATGTGGATTTAGCCTGTGATAGACATGGTTTCTATTCAGGAAATCTTCTTACCAAACAGTCTAGAAAAACTCACACAAGGAAGCTGGGGTGCAAGTTTTTAATCCATGCAAGTCACACAAAGGCAGACCCCTTGTGGCGCCTCTCCTACATAGAAACCCAACATAACCATCAACAATCTGAAAATCCCTCTGTGCATCCTCAACTGAGGAGAATCTTGGGGGTGGGGTTAGACAATCTAGTAGAAGGCATGAATGATGGGCTCAAACGTTAGAACTGAAGAGAAAATTGAGCAAGATTGATGGAGGGGATTATTTTGATGACCAAAAAATCTATAACACTAAGCGGAAAGTAACACTTGCAGAACTAAAGGAAAAAGTGTTATGGAGGTACTTCATGAACAGCTTGAAGAAACAACTAGGATTCACTGGTCAAAGTTCAGTGGAGAGGGTCCCTTGGAGGCCCTGTACTTAGAAAATCCAGAGGCATTAAAGCTTTCAAAAAAATTCATCCATATTGCTAAGTTGGATTGTACTTATAAGACAAATAAGTACAAAAACTCACTATTTCATGTTGCAGGAATGACCGCAAATGGCAAAACTTTCACAAAAGCTCTTCTTTTTATAACAAAAAAAACGTTTGAGTTCTACAGTTGGTCTGTAAATTTATAAAAGGAGTTGGCTTATGATCCTGAGAGACTTCCAAAATTCTTTCTGATGGACTGTGAAATAGCTCTGTTTTGTGCTATTGAATCTAGGTTCCCTGAGTCATCAAGACAATGTTGCACTTGGCACTTGTCTAAAAAAATTCAAGCAAACTGTCAAGTGCGCTTTGTTAATGAAGTTGAACAATGGAAAAGCTTTATGACTGTGTGGGCAAAGTATGGGGCGTCAAAGACCAAGGAGGAGGTGGAGGTCAATGATGCAGAAATCAGAGTAGGTCTGCTTCTGATTCTTCCTAGTTTTGGGTTCTGACCTTTTGACTTGTATAGTGTTTCTTGAAATACTATGAGGATTTACTTGAGTATATGGAAAATAAAATTTTCCCTATCAAAGAGAAGTTTGTAAAAGCGTGGAATTGTATAAACCCAGATTTTGCAAACAAAACAACTTCTTGGGTTGAAGGGGCCCATGCAAATTTCAAAAAGTTCCTTGCAAAATCTTTGGGAAACCTGTTGAATTTTTGGAAAAGCCTTGATGGGAAAGTTTTAAATCAAATGAAATCAGTTCATGCATCAATTTATAAATCTTGAATTAAGTTAGGGACAGTTCTTACTCATGAACTGTTACCATTGGGTTAAAAATTTTTTTTAGAGGCAATTCATCTTTTTAGGGAACAACTCAAGAACTTCAAATGTGATAATGATGGCAAAGTGTGCACCAAGTCATATTCCAAGACTATGGGTTTTCCCTGTTCCCACCGAATGGGTGACCTTCTAGCATTCAGAGTATCCATGGTACCCAAAGATGTTAATCCTCAGTGGAGGTTGGACTATGACCCTTGCAGTTCTAGTTCTGTAAGTTGGATTAAGTTGGATTTTTCAAGTTGGATTGTTCCAATAACCATGTGATTGATGTTTTTGAATTAATTATTTTTGATTAATGATTCCTAATTCAGTAATGGTTGATATTTTTGAATTTTTCAAGTGAGATTTCAATCAAATCCTAAGAATTCCTCAGTTACATGAAAAAATGAATGCAATGATCTTGGAATCTCCAGATCATGAGCAAAGCGGACTATTGAATTATATCATTCAGAAGATTACAAAATATCAATCAAAGCCAAGACTTGAACCCAAAGTCTTACAATCAAGTAGGGACATGCCAAAATTGACAGATACATGGCGAGAAGCATCTTGGTTAAACATTTTTGAAAAACAACTCAAGGGGGGAAATAGGACTAAAAGGCCTCCAAACAAGAAAAAAAAGGATTGTAAGTCTTTTTTTTTTGGGATATGTTCATTTTTTTGGTTTAATGAACTTAGTTACTAACTAATAATGAATTGTGAGTCAAAGTTGTCAGAATCTGAATCTGAATTTCATAGTCCAGATGGAGAGACTGAAATTTGATTGGGATGACTTAATTTGGAATCAGAAACCTCTTCAGAGGAAGAGAACGTGCAGAAAAGCTCAACCAGAAGCTCATCTTTGGTGAGTATTCACTTAATTGATCTGATTAAAGCAATGAATACTAACTTAGTTTTCATGATAGGAACCAAATTTGAAATAACTCAATCAATTACCCAAGAAATTCCATCAGTTCTTGGGTGGGATTTGGGATCCAATTAGAGATGGGAATTGTCAATTGAGATTAATTGCTAAATCTCTTGGTTATGAAGAACATGGTTTTTTAAAAAAAAGAAAGGAAATGATTGAAAAATTAGAGAAACATAAAGAATGCTAAATTAAGATTCTTGGTTGTGCAAAAGAGTTTGAAAAGATTAAGAAAAGACTTGATGTTGAATACCTGGATGAAAAGATTCCCTCCTCAAAATGGCTGGCTAAATTAGAGATGGGTCAAATCATAGCAGACACATATTCCGAACCTATATGTTTCATTTCATTTGATTCATTTGATACTTATACTCCAATGAAAAATGGTGTTACTGATCAATTATATCCAATGTTCATTTACTTTGCAAACAGTAACCAGTGGGTTCTTTTAGTACTTGATGGAGAGATGATTCTAATCACACCCATTGTAGCATAACTACATTCCTTGATTTCTAAGAAAGCCTCTGGTTGGGTTGTTCATCTAAAAGATCAACTTCAAATTTATTCTTGATTATGGAGATTATAGACTTTGATTTAATTTCATCATTGGGTTTCATATAGATTTTAATTTTAATAAAGCTAACAAGTTCTATTAATATGAAGGGTTATCACAGTTTGAAAATCTTTATGTTGAGTATTTTGAGTCAAAATCAATCTATTGAATTTTTTGAATGAGATTTTAATGGTAAGTCAATTCAACTTGTGTTGGGCTGATTTCATCACAAGCTTAACTTATGTGAAGCTTGGGATGGGATCAGCTTAACACAACTTGAACTTTTTTTTTAGTGTTTTTACTTGAGGGCTGGTCAAAAGACTTTTTTTTGGGCACTTTTACTTTAGGGCTGGTCAAAAGACTTCTTCAATTTTTGGGCCTTTTAACTTAGGGCTATTCAAGTTGAAATTACTTTAGGGCTTTTCAAGTCAGTTGTATTTTTTTTGGTGTTTTTACTTTAGGGCTTGTCAATTTACTTGTCTTTTTTTGGTGTTTTTACTTTAGGGCTAGTCCAGTTACTTGTGTTTTTTTGGATCTTTTTACTTTAGGGCTAGAAAATTGGATAGTACCAGTTTTTTTATTTTTATTTATTTATTTATTTATTTATTTGTTTTTTTAACCAAAAAATGAACATTATTTTATTTTTTGGTTGATTCCTGTTTTTTGGAAGGTTTGTTTAGTTTATGGTTTGTGTTAGTACCCTTTCATTCCTTTTCCTTTTCCTTTTCCTTTTTTTTGCTCACCATGGTCTGGTGCCTTTGGGATGCCACAAAACCACATTCAAGCTGTGTAAAAATCCACACTGCTTGAATGTAGTTGTGTGGAAATCCACACGGCGGCAGACCAGGCTGGGTGGGATGCACAACTCCTTGAGCCATGGAGGGTCATACATGGCTTGCATTGGACTATGTGGCATGCCACACTGCCCTTTTTCAACTGTGTGCATGGCTTGATGATCCGTGAATTTAACATTACCCATTATATTTTAATAAAAAACATCCTGAAAATGGAATTATTCAATTTTTTTCAACTCCTTCAATTATTTTCTCATGATGCAAATCAATTTTTCTAAAATGATTGGAAATTCCAAAAACAGCTATTTCAAGTAAATCATTTCATAATTAAAACATTTCATTTTTCAAGCTCATCTACCCTCCCCCACGTTAAAGGTTTTTTCCCTAAAACATTCCCTACTGGATGCACAGCATCAACAGAACCAAGGGATTGGACCCCATCTTTCTCCTCTGTTTGGAGTTGTTTTTCATATTGATGTAGCGTCTTTAACTTGCATTAATAATTTTGTGCTACCATTCCTCCTTCTCAAATTAAATACCAAAAGAAACCTTTAATTCTTCTTTTTTTTTTTGCAATTTCCTGTATTGGTTTTATGGAAAATGTCAAAATTCTGTTTTTTTTTTTTTAATTCAATAGATTAAGGTGTATCAGAGTTAGGAAAACCTTTCATTTTTTAATGGCGGATTTCAAACCAAATCTTCCATTTAAAAAACGCCATTAAAAATCAAAAAAAAAACACTAATTCCAAAACAGAAGTGTCACAATTACCTGGAGATAAGGGGGTTTTTTGAATTAAATTATATAAAGGCTTCCACCACCTGTGCACTTCATACACCCCTGGTTTTCCACCTCCAAAAAACTCCATAAAATTCAACCTCCAACCTCATCTGAAAAAAATGTGATTTGTTGCTCTTCATCTCTTTATTGCTATCCTCATCACTTTATTTCTTTCATCACATCCAGATAACTCTTATTGAATCACTATCCTCATTGCTTCATTAATTTTATCACCTCAAAACTCTCATCACTTTATAGTTTCCATCAAATCCTAACTCTCATTGCTTTATTCCTCTTTTCACTTCATCACTCTCATCTCTTCCTATGCTCTTTGATTCATCACTCTCATGCCCTCATCACTTCATCATTCTCATCACTTCATCAATCTAATTTCTTCATTGCCTCTTTGGGAATGGCCCCTCAGAAATCCTCCCCCACAAGTCCACTAAAAAATCCAATGGACCAAAGGAAACATCCCCCAGGAACTGAAAATCCAACAATCCTCCCCCATCAGCTTTCACACGCTCAATTCAGCTCAAGGGAGCTGATCACATCATCCTTGTAAACTGGCTCAAAATTCCATCCAACTACAATGCTTGCTTTGGATCCAACAATGAAACACAACTTGGCCAACCTCCTTCCTCTACGGTTAATGGTTATCTCCTGATTTCCAATGAACTCAAGAATAAAACCAAAGGTAGGCTGGATCTTTCATCCAAACATATGTGGGAGCAATGCAAGAACTATTGAACCAATTGAAAAAAAGCCCAATCAATGTCAATCTCCACCGGCTTTGGTATCACTGACTCCAATAAAGCAAAGGAAATCAACTTGGTGGTTGAAAAGTTGGACTCCATTTGTCCTGTTTATGTTCAAATGGATGAAATATTTGGAAATAAGGCCAATATCATCCCTTTAGACGCTTTTGATTCCCAAAAATCAGATTCAGTTGATCCTGAGGACCTGGCTGTTGATGCTTGGCCTAGCAATGATGATCCCAAGAAACCTATGAGTGGCCCCAATCTGATTAAGAGGAGGACATTTCAACAGAATCAGCTCCAATCACGTATACATCAGCATTGATCAACAATTCAAACCCTTCCTTCAACCCCTCAATTTCTTCTTTGGATTTCTCTTTTCCTGGGGTGGAAGAACTTAACAACTTGGCCAACAATTAACAAGTTATTCCTGTATCACCACCATTGTCATCATCTGCTAAATTAAGGAAACAAGATCTTTTATCTTCTGTATTGCAAATCCTGAGTCATTTAGATTGTTAAAAAAGGCTCATTGGTTCCTGAATGGACAAATACTCAAGCCAATGGGGCCTCCCACATCTCCTTCAATTGAGAGCAATGAATTTCCCACACAAACCCCCTCTGCAAAGGGAGAGCAAAAGGCCTCCAATTCCATCAACATCAACCCCAATAGCATTCAAAAGGGGAGAAACACATCAAATTTATAGGGGTTTGAGGAGATAATTGAGAAGAGAGATTCTAGTAAGCCCATTAGATTCTCCTTGGTTTTTAAATCAAGCTCATTCCTATTCCCCTCTGAAAAACCATGAAATTAAAAATTGAATCTGAAAAAAATTCAGTTTTAGAATGAGAAGTGGGATTTTCAACTTGCCATTGATTTTCAAAAGCAGAAAGACAACAGTTTGGCTCATCATCAAAATGGGATGCTGAGTGGAAGTTGAAACAGGCTGAGCTAGAATTTCAAAAAGAGGAAAAGGAAAACAATTGACAAGAGGCACAACTGGAAATTGAGAGGGAACAACTGGAAACAGAAAAAAAGGATAAGTGGTCAATAGCTGTGGCGTGCATTGGTAGCATTAGGATAATAGATGAATTAAAACAGATCACTCAAATGCAGGGCTTGTGAATATATTTGCTCTGATGAAAAACTTAAAAAGGAAAAAAAGAAAATTATTTTCTATTAGAACAATGTTTGCAACGCTTAATGCTATTTTTATCCCCACCAATGAAAAAATACTTTTTGTTTTTGTTTTTATTTATATTTGTTTTCCTGGAATATTTTTTACCAATGGAAGTCCCTGGAAATGTTTTGAGTTTTTTTGTTAATTTTCATGGAAATGGACATTCTGGTATGGGGGCCTTTTCCACAGCAGGAAATGTACAGTTCTTGTACTGATTTGCTTCCCAAACCATTTTCACTATACCTTTTTTCTTGAAATCAATTCCAAACCCAAGGTATGGAAATACAAATTGGCTGTCTGACACTTTAAATTCATATGTGGTTTCAATAAGTTGTCCATTTGCTTTCTTGGTTGGAACTGCAAGTAAAAAGGAATAACCTGAGGTGTCACCTTTGTCAATTTGAGGTGAGTTGTAAAAATAGTTGGGGTGAAAGTGACATGCAGAGAACAGTCAAAGGGTGTAGGCTGTGAACAAAATTCCAGAGATGAGAAGGAGGGGGCGGGGTTGTCCTTAATTCTTTCACGGTTTTATTCAAAGGGAATTCTGGACAAATTTCAAAAAAATTGTCATAACATTAGTTATGTTTTTCACCTCATCTCCTTCCATCTTGTTCCCTCCCAGGAAAATTCTCCTCTTGGGGTGCGGATCAAGAAGGGATTCAATTTGGAGTATAAAATTGTAAGTGCAGTGGGAGAAGCAAGAGAATGGAAGAAAAATGGGTCAAAGAAGTGTTACAAAAAAAAGCCATGTCAGTCACGTGATGAAAAAATTAATTTTTTTTAAAAAAAAAGGAAAAATACCTGGGTGTGAAAAAAATGGGCCAGGTTCAGTGGGCCAGGGAGGATGGGGCAGGCTGGGCTTGATTGGATGGGGAGGAGGTGGGGCTCCGTTTTCTGGGCAGGAGGAGGGGGGTGGCTTGGTCAGCTGGGCAGCAGGGGGCTGGGAAGGGGCCAGGCAAGGGGGGGGGCAAGTCAAAAAGGGGGGGTGGGTGGAGCACACGGGGGGAGGCCAGCAATTGATAGTCCTGTTGAGTTGAACTGGTAATGAGCCTCTGCTGATATTATTTCCAGAAAAATTCAGACGCTTTGGCAGATTCAGAACTGGTGAAATTGAATAGATTGATTGGTAGTTTGTTAGAACCAACACAAAGATTAGCGGTCCTGAGCATGAAATGTAAAGCTTGGGTGAGCTTTGGAAGAATCATGGGTGAGATGCTGTAGCAAGTCATGAATCATGACAATGGAGAGCCCAAAAATTCAGTCTTTCCCTTCTGGATGATTTTATTTATTTATTTTTATACCCAAGCCCTTCTCAAGCTGTGGTATTTAAAATGATGGCAATCAAAGCTTAGCGGGGGATAAGATGGGTCACTGAGCTTCATAGGGTGGTTTTAACTAGAATTGACAGAATGAAATTGGGCATGGATGTGCTGATTTGGATTGGGGATGTTTTCAATTTAGTTTGGGTGGTTCTTGAGGCTGGAACGTTTGACTAAGGAGAGGTCAATCAAGGAGGCGCTCAGGGGGACAACTATGGGAGTCTGGAAAATTGGCTTTTGAGGGCTGGGCCAAGAATCAAGTACTGGGAAGGAAATTGATGGTGGAGATGTGAAGGAGAGGTAGTGGAGATCAAGCGTTGGTGATGAAGGAAAAAAGCACAAAGGGGGAGGGGTGATGATCTAGTGGGGAAAAGAAAAAATGATTTAGTGGGAGAAGATGATGAGCTGGTTGAGGGTGAGTGCTAGAATTGTTTGAAATGATGGGGATGAGGAGGGAAGTGGGAGTAGGGATGGATGAGAGGGAGGTGTGAGAGGGGGGGATATTGATTATAGGTTGATTGAGGTTCTGGGGTGGGTTTGAAAGCTGATTGGAGGGATAAAGACTGTTGGGTAAGGCAGGTGGGTTTGGGTTTGGGTTTGGGTTTGGAGAAGGATGATGATGATGATGATGATGACAATGGGAGAAATTTGTTGTGAGAGGGAGGTGAGGATGAGAAAATGAGGAAAGAGATGGGGATGAGCTGGAATGAGGAAGGAGAAGCAGAGATAGGCAGATGGACAGAGCGTGGATGGATGAGTGAGATTGGTGAAAGGTGGGTGGCAGATTGAAAGGAATGGTGGAGGCGCAGAGGTTTATTTTGAGAGCAATTCCTTTCAAAAACATGCCTTGTTTGGATGAGAGGGGCAGGCGATGTTGGCAAGGGCAAAGCAAGAGGGGGCTGTTGGCAAGTGCCAAGAAAAAGGGGGCCATGGCCATTGGCGTTCTAAGCCAAGTAGGGGGGAAAGAGGGCGGGGGGCAGGAAGGGGGGGCTGTGGTTTTTGGCTTTCAAAAGAAAGGGGGTGGCATTAGCATTTACAAGCCAAGGGGAGGGGGGCAACCGTTTGCATTGGCAAGAAAGGGGGACGCCATTGGCGTCAGTGAGCCAAGGGGGAGGGCAAGGCGGGGGGCAGAAATATGGGGATGTGGCCATTGGCGTTGGCAAGTGAGGGGGTGGCCATTGGCTTTGGAAAGAAAGGTGGGGGGGGCAAGAGGGGGGGGGCATTATTTGGGAGCAAGGGAGAGGGGGTGAGGGGGAGGGAAAAGGGTGATGAGGAGGAGGGGGGGGATTTTACCTAGGGAATCAACCAAGGAGGTGAGGTGTAGGGGGGATGAAGGGGGATGGAGGGGGATGGATGTCAGTATTGGCTGATTGGGAGGATGAGGAGGAGGGGGGAAGCTTACCAGGTGTGATGGTGAGGTGGAGGTGATGGGTGAGGTGGAGGCGGTGGGTGAGGAGCAGAGTGGACCAGTTGTTTGAGGAGAGTGGACCAGTGGTTTGGTGGGGTGAGGTGTTTGTTCTGTTTTGTGTAAGTCCACCAAAGGAGGAAAAAAACCCCCAAGTGAGTCAGTTTACAATGCTTGATTGAGCAACCAAAATCAAAAAAATACAGTGAAGGGATTTTATACCTATTTCAAAATCAAACATTACTCATCAAAGCAAGCAAGGTTGAGAGGTAGAATCCTTTCTCTCATATAAAAAAAAGAGGGAAAAGATGAGACAGGGATAACTTGAAGAGGATCCAGAATATCATCTTCAAATATTTTTGACCATTTGTCTTTGATGTTGACCCAAATGTTTTGAAGGATTACACAAGTGATAATACAATGAAGAACTTCATGTCTTTGGGGTTTTGAAGCTGGTTTTTCAAATCTGGCCAATCTTCCTTTCAGGAATCCTATTGCATGCTCAATTCAAACTGGTGATTGGGCAAGAGATAGTTGAAATCAGTTTTTCCTTGATCATTGGACAAAAAATTCCAGTATTCTGGAACCACATATTTCCCACTAGTATAAGCCAAATTGGCCAGAAGGTATTGATCATGGTATAATTAGTCCTCTGGTTGTTGGGGAATCCGCATCCAATCGAAAACATATGAATCATGAGAAAAACCTGGAAGGCCATTGTAGAGGGTTATGAACTTCTTTTTGTTATCAAAAACAAGTTGTAGGGGCACGGAGTATCTAAACAAAGAGATGCAACATATTTGGTCAGTGTGTGATCCAAATTTTTATCAAAGTCATTCAAAAAGGATTAATCAATTGCCTCTTTTTCCAATAAAAAAAATGGTTGGCATCTAGCTTGAGTTTTTGAGTCAAGGGGACAGTGGTTCCATCAAAAAAACCAATGCAACCTGGAAAGCCTTCTGTCTCCATTACTTGAGATATCTCCTTTCTTTATTCTTTGGTTGGCCAAGAAAGGACTGAGTGACAGAAAGGTAGGATAGAAATCATGAATCTTTTGGTGTATAAGTCAATGGTTCCATAAACAACTGAGAATAGATTTTCTCATCAATCAATTTCTGCTCCATTTCCATTGGATCCCAATATAAAAAGAGCAATGGCCAGTTGGTTAGCTGGATTGCATTGAGGATTCCAAGAATTTTTCTGGAAGATGAGTTGTTTTTCAATCATCTCCAAAATTTTTATGAATGAAGGAAATAGAGTTTGGAACAGTTGCTGTAAGCTTAAGTTGGGTAGGAGATGAAGCTTTTGCCTTTCATACCTGGGGTTGTGGAGAGCTTGTCTTATTGGAACCATGTATTGCTTTTCTAATAGAGCATTCAAAGCAAACCAAGTTTATTCCAAATTGAAGTTTGAATTGGAGTCTGAATGGGAGTCAAACAGTAACAAAAGTTCAGTCAGCTTTTTCGCGTTTTCAACTTGCTTCTGGAAAGTTTGATTGGACATGTTGAGATAAGAAAGATGATGATGGGATGTGGGGTGATGACATGATGATGGGATTTGTGTTAAGTGTTAGATATGTGAACAAATGGAGATGTGAATCAATGGGGATGAGATGTGTGTGATGTGATGGAGATGGGGTGGTATGGATTTGCTGAGGCAGAGGTGCCAAAAGGTTTTTTGGATTTGATGGATGGTGGATGGATGATGATGCATAAATGGCCGGTTTAATGGCTGGTTTGATGTTTGAAATCCAACCTTTTCATGAAACCGGCCATTTTGAAATACACCAGTTAGGGGCAATGTGTATTTCAGAAACACGCAATAAAAATTGGCAGTTTTTGTCAAAAAAAAATGGTGTTTTTCTAGTGGCGGTTTTGATTACTCTGATACGCCGTATTATACTTCATAAACCCAAATAAGATCCTTCCAATTTCCTCCATCAAATAAGAAAAATCCACCTTCATTTTCTTCAATCCTTGAAAATTTTGAAGATTTCATGGCTTATATTGCTCTGCACTGTTGGCCACAAGAATCAAAGCCATTTTACCATTTATTTTCTTTTAAAAAATATCAATATGTTTTTCATCATTTAATTTATCATTGATGCATCCTGCAAATTGAAAATAGGTTACATCCTCTTCTCCTCTATTTTTTAATAGATTGGTGTATAAAATTCTTCCTCCTTTAGATTCAGTAGTATTTGTTCCTCATTTATTTCTTACTTCATTTCCCTTTTTTCAGGAATTAGGGAAAATGTTCCCTGATCTAATTGCTTTATTATACTTTTTCGTATGTGAAAAATTCTGTCCCAAAATTTTCAGACTAAGGCTTTTGAGGAAGTTAAAAGTTACCAACCCATTCTATTCAAACAGAATATTCTTTTGGAATAGTTATTTAAGGATTTGGAAAATTGAGAAAAAATGATTTACAAAAAGCTTTATTTTATGAACCCCTTATCATACCAAATAAAATTACCATCAATTTGTCTAATTCCACCTCCCCAAAATTGTTTTCTCTATTTTCTCTCCTGGTTGCTTGAAAATTTCCTCTTATAATACTTCTAAATCCCTCTTATTATATGCCTCCATTTCCTCAATCTTCTTTAAATCCTATTTTTGGGTTATAAATTCCAAAATAATTCAAACTCTTATCATTTTTCATCAAATACAAATTATTTGCTGCTTTCCAAATTTTTTCCAAAAAATTTTGGGAATCCTCAAGGGCAAAAATAAGATTTGGACTTATCTTTTTAATTCCCAGATAAGAAGACTTCATCCCATGAAACTCTCGTACAGCTCAATTTCATTTATGTTTACATCTGTGCTCCGTGCATTCTCTCCCATGCCATTTTCTGTGTTATCTAATTGATTTTTTTCTTAATATATGCCTGATAATGGAATAATCTGTTCCTTTTAATTTTTTCTATTTCCCACCATTTTCTGATGCATTGTCTTTTCATGACCTGATGATGTGCTGTAGGTTTTTTGGTTGAATTTTGACTTGTACAATTGTGCCCATTAATCTGCATCTAATCAGCATTGCCTTATCTTGACTGAAATTATTTTTTACCAGCATCTGCAATAGTTTCTTCCTCTCATGTATTAACAGTATCCTCTTTTTCTATATCTTTCTCTTCATTTCAATAAATTTCTTTTAATTATAATATATCCTGAGAGTGAACCCAGCTAAAATGGTCCTTTGAAAAATGAGAAATGCCTTTCAATCTATCCTTTTACTAAATGGAAAATGTTTTGAATTCTTACCTTTGACTGATTACAAAATTTTTGGTATGAGCCTAATTTCAAAGACCTTGAAAAATGAAAATTCTTATATTCCAAGGTTCAAAAAATTAGACAGGCACCTAAATAAATGATCCAATTTAAAAAGTTTAAAAAGGAATTCTCCTTTATTTAAAATTCAAAAAAATACCACTTACAAATAATTTCTCCAAATTTCTAGGCCACATTACCTTTTACCCCATGGGTTGTTCCTGTCACGCTTTGCACTTAAGGATTATTGTCTTCACCACTTCAACATATCCTCTCCTCAGTACCATCTACCTCAGTCCAAAAGCGTGACACAAATAAGAGCACAACATCAATGGTGCAATCCGCTATTTCCTCTGGCTCGCGCTGACCTTCCAATCTCAGCAACAAACTCAGTATATACTTGCAAAATTTGCAGTTTACTCCATACCGCTTGACCATCCATTATGAGATCCAATCTCCTTCCCTGGCCAATCAACAGCCTCAGACTTCCATCATTGGTCATGCATTGTTTGTTATTTTGCATCTACGTCTAACCAAGCCATCACTACTGTATAGTTTGCAATTGGACTAGTCCCTACCCTGCATACACTATTACCTCTCATTTGCATTACCTTCAACGTCACTTGCTCTTATCCCAATTCATCATGCAATTTTACGCTCAGATTCTATTGTCTCGCACTTACGCTAAGACCTTGGATCTATACCACTGCTTCATTGCCTATTCCATTCCTGTCATTCATTGCCTCACCGCTTCACCTGTAGTTAGCTCATCATCAGGTTGTATCTAGTCACTTTGGATTACCTTATGAGGGTTATCCCCTTGCCTGATGATTGTCTCCTCAGTTAGTTAATTTCGTACGTTCTCGCATTTTGCTGCAACCTAGTTATCACATTGGACTCAGGTTGAGTTTCCTTCTTTCGAACACTTTCCATTCATCTCGCCGTTTGTTGAGTGGCATAACCAAGTTTGAACTTCACAACTGGTTCTCGCTATTCGCACTTGCCCTTGCACTTGGTATTCCTTTGCGCTCACGATCATCTAAGAATTGCCCTATAGTACGTGGGGTGGTTGTGTGACAGTAAATTAACTAACTCAACTCATCTATTGTAGCCTGCCAACCTATAGTAGACTTCTTCTTTCTTGATGTCACGCACTCGCTCAACCGGGAACGCTTCCCTCGCCCCTTACAATGATGAGATTCATTGGGTAGGGAAAACCAGCGCTCCTCGGGCCCAACAACCCTTAGATCCAGTTCCTCCTTCTAAATTGCCATCTGTGGAACCTCTCAATGATCCTCAGGCTCCTCCACGGGATGCTCCGACGGACCCTCTTGCGGAATTCGCAGACTCCAACCATTCTTCCAATGAAACCTCAACTTGTGGTAGACCAGGGGTTCGCACTACTGCTCCCAAGCCCAATGCTCCAACCCTGCTTTCGACATTGATCCAGGCCCTCACTCATGGTGCCCAGCGATCTAGTCCAAGCACTCCTAGTTTTCGCACTCTGGGCATGAAACAACCTGATCACTTTACAGGAGAACACCCTCATAATCTTAGATCCTACCTACAGTCTTGTAAAATCATCTTTTCAAACGACTCCAACAATTTCCCTTCCAATAGACATAAAGTTATGTATGCTTTGTCCTTCTTAGGAGGTAGAGCCTTGCAGTGGTTCAAACCGTCCCTCAAATTTTTATCCAAAAACAGTCCCACTTGTATTCTCATCAACTGGGATAAGTTAAAGCAACAATTGTTCACCCTGTTTGGCAATCCCAATGAAGTTCAAAATGCTGAATACAAACTTAATAGTTTAGTCATGAAGGAGAATAGTAGAGCTTCTGTTTATATTTCTCATTTTCAAACCTTGCAGTCTTGCATCCAGTGGAACAAGGCCGCTCTCCCATTCCATTTCCCAAAGGGTTTACTGGCACGCTTAATCAAACAGCTTTCAGTTGGAGGTCATAAGACAACCTTGCTTCAGCAGCTAATTGATCTAGTGATTGAGCTTGATAATGGCTATCATGACAAGAATTGCTCTCGGAGAAACAACCATGGATCATCCACCTCGGCCCCAAATGTGGACAACTCCTCAAAGCAAAACACAAGGAACCCAAAACCGTCCAAACCAACCCCGACTTCAAACTCCAACTTGAAAGGGAAAGCCGTCGCCAAAACTCCAAAGTTCTTGGACAAAGAAACCGGGATGCTTCAAAGTGAGGAACAACTGCAAAGGGAAAAGAATGGGCTGTGTATGTATTGTGGAGGTAAAAATGATGTTGACAGCTGTGCAAAGCGATTAGCGCGTGAAGCAGCTAAGCAGTCAAAAAATTAGCTTGTAGTTTTTCTGATACTCGCAAGGAAAACTACACATTATCTAAATCACCGCGAGTAAATCTTTGCACTTGCAAGTCACTAGGTGCTCTGAGTTCAAGATTTATCCTATTCCATTCCGACAACACTCCTTATCAAGTATTACTTGATTCCAGAGCTAATGTTTCCTTCATCAGTGAATCTTTTGCCATTTCAAAAAATCTTACGCGTTCCGAGATAGATAAATTTCCCATCTATCTAGTAAGTAGTGCGACTGAACTGTCTTATTGGGTTGCCCAAAAGGCATAATGGACCTTTGCATTTTCCAATTTCCCCAGCTTCGAATGGGATTTATTTGTCTTGGCTATACCCGGAATGGATGATACCATTCTAGGCCATGATTTCCTAGTTTACTGGAATCCAGATGTGAATTGGCATGAAGGAGTAATTAATCTTCAAACCTCGCGCCCCCAGAACGCTAACCTTTCCGTCAATCAGGAATTAAACAGCCTACCTGACACTGTCATTGAGTTGGATGACACTTTTCCGCCAGGAGATTTGCAATATCCTGACCTTCATTCTCAAATTCCCTCTTCAGATTTAGGAGTTATTGCTTACCTATCCAGCTTACCTCTTTCCTGTTCCTTTGAAGAGAAACAGACACCAACCAAAAGGTGTATTTTGAGCTCCCTAATCCTCTCGCACCATGCAAGCACCTCAAACCCGGTGCTCAAAGATGACGAGATTGAAGATTTAGAAATCATTCAAGAGTCTTTACCTTTGGTTTATCATGACTTTGCTGACGTCTTTTCAGCGGCTAAAGCAGATAAGCTGCCTCCATCCCGTCCTTATGATCACAAGATCAAACTTACTGGCCCACCTCCTGCACCAGGACCAGTTTACTCTCTCTCGACGCAAGAATCAATTGCGCTTCAAGACTACATTGCGGAAAATGTAGCAAAAGGATTTCTTTTACCAAGCAATTCAAACACCGGTTCTCCTGTTCTATTTGTACTGAAAAAGGACGGCAGACTTCACCTTTGTTTTGACTAAAGGAAACTGAACCAGGTAACCCGGAAGAATGCCTATCCAGTACCGCCTATGTCACATCTCCTTACCCTCTTCCATGGAGCTACTTATTTCTCAAAGTTAGACCTTTGAGGTGCCTATAACCTAATTTGCATTAAGGAAGGTCATGAGTATTTAACTGCAATGCAAACCTGGTTCGGCAGCTATGAGTATACCGTCATGCCTTTTGGCCTCTGCAATGCTCCTTCCACTTTTCAACATTTTGTCAACGACATTTTTTCCAATCTTGTAGGTAAATACATTGTGGTATATCTTAATGATATACTGGTCTACTCAAAAAACCTCAAAGATCACATTGCACATGTGCAAGAGGTGCTACAGCAACTTTGCAAGAATGACCTGTTTGCAAAAGCCTCTAAGTGCAAATTCCATTCCTCTTCTCTTCATTTTTTAGGTGTCGTAGTCTTGCAGCAAGGACTATTGATGGACCCAGCCAAGAGCAAACGCATATTGGACTGGCCCCCACCTTCTTCCTTTAAATCTCTTCAAGTTTTCCTTGGTTTCAGTAATTTCTATAGAAGGTTTATTGCGCGTTACGCCAAAAAAACTGTGAATCTTACTAACCTTCTTAAAAAAGACACTCCTTTTATTTTTACCAAACAAGCTGCTTTGGAGTTTGAAGCTCTGAAGAAAGCGTTCACCACTGCTCCAATACTTGCTCACTTTAACAAGCTAGCTTGCACTATTGTCAAAACAGACGCAAGTGACTATGCGATTGCAGGAGTCATCTTGCAGTTTTCTCCTTCCACTTCTCTCTTTCACCCCGTAGCTTTTGATTCTTGCAATTTGCATGCTGCAGAGCTTAACTATGGGATTCATGACAAGGAACTTTTCGCAATTGTTTATTACTTGAAGAAATGGCGTTCATACCTTTTGAGTCTTAGGGAATCCTTTGAGGTTTTAACTGATCATAATTCTTTGAAGTATTTCATGAGTTCAAAAGTCCTCACACATAGACAGGCGCGATGGGCCAAATACCTCTCCGAGTTCCACTTTACGATCACATACCGTCCTGGGAAACAAGCGGTAGTTCCTGATGCTTTATCACGTTGGGACAACATTTACCCAGGGGGGGGAGCACCTTTGCCAAAAATAATCCCGAAAACGTTAGGACACTCTTCTCAACCCAATCTACCCAACTCAGTTTGATCATTGCTTGCTTACAAGATTTGGATTCCAAACTCCGACAAGCTCAACGCGACAATCCCAAGTGCATCAAACTTTGCAAAAGTGCGAACTTATTAGATAGTAGTTAAAGTATAGATGATAATGACTTTTTAGTTTATGATAATCGTATAGTAGTACCAGATAGTTCTTGCATTAAGTTAGATATCTTCAAGTCACGGCATGATTCTCCGCTTGCTGGTCATTATGGGCAGGATAAAACCTACCAATTGATTGCATGAGACTTCTACTGGCCTGGTATGACCAAAGAAGTAAAAGACTATGTTAGCGCGTGCTATGATTGCAATTGTAACAAGTCCTCGAAACACCGGAAGTATGGGCTGCTCCAGCCACTTCCAATTCCGCCTTGTCCTTGGCACTTGCTGTCTATGGATTTCATCTCTCAATTACCTTCTTCTAGTGGATATGATGCTATTCTAGTAATAGTAGATTGCTTCTCAAAGATGGCTTTATTTTTACGCAGTAATGTGACGGCCTCTTCAGAAGACTTGGCTAACTTATTCATAGAATATGTATTTTCAAAAAATGGTCTCCCTGATAATATAGTTAGTGATTGTGGATCTCTGTTTGTCGCAAGCTTCTGGACCTTGCTATGCCAACATTTGAAGATCACTCGCAATTTATCAACGGCTTACCACCCGGAAACGGATGGGCAAACCAAGCAAGTTAATCAGATCCTCAAACAATATCTTTGAATGTATGTCGCCTATCAACAAGACGACTGGTCACAATGGCTCCCACTAGCCGAATTCGCCTACAACAATTCCACTCATTCTTCCACCAAACAGTTTCCCTTCCAAACTCTTTATGGTAGAAACCCAACTTTTTCTTCCCTTCATGTAGCACCTTCTCAACCTGCTACCAATTACCTTGAACAAATTCAATCCCTTCAATCGCAACTTCGAACCAACCTTGAAGAAGACAACCAGTGCTATAAGGAGCAAGAAGACCAATCTTGCACTTTGGCTCCAACCTTTGCAGTAGGAGATCAAGTATGGCTTGATGCTCGCAACATTCGCAGTACGCGCCCAACTTGCAAACTCTCCAAAAGAAAGCTTGGCCCCTTTAAAGTAGAATCAGTAATCTCCCCTAACGCCTTTAAACTTACTTTACCTGAAAAATGGCAAGGTATCCACCCGGTCTTTCATGTGTCTCTCCTAGAGCCAGCTCGAGTCCTATAACCGGGCAAGACTCATCCCCCTCCTGAACCGGTAACTGTCCTCAATCATCAAGAGTGGGAAGTAAGCTGTATTCTGGATTCCAGGTTACGGAAAGGAAAACTTCAATAGCTCGTTGAATGGTCTGGCTACCAGTCCAACAAAGATCGCACCTTGTGGGAACCAGCCCATCACCTTTGCAATTCACCCAATCTGATTCGAGAATTCCATGCAAGTTACCCTTGCAAACCTCGGCAATCATGATTCTTTTCCATCCAATCCCATCCAATTCCATTCCATCCCATTCCACATTTCATCCCATCCATCCCATTCCATTCCACTCCACATTTCATCCCATCCAATCCCATTTCATTCCATTTTACATTTATCTTACTTAATCACATTCCATCCCATATTCCATCCCATTAAAAACTTATCTTATTTCACCATCATTTCATCACTTAAATCCCTCCATCTCACTGTGTTATTCTTTTCTCATTTTCCCTTCATTTCCACTTATTATTAACAAAAAAATAATAATAATAATAATTCTATTTTTTAATATATATATAAAAAAAAATATATATAATATAAATTAAATTACAAAGTTTCTTTTATCTCTTTTTCTGCATCCTCCCAATTTGCCGTCAATTCTGCAACCATGGACCAAAAGATATACAGGTCTTCATCATTAATCAATGCGGAAATTCTTTGAAGTACCAGCACCTCCGTTACAATTTGCCTCTTGAAGATCTCCTTGCACCTCGCAACTCAAGCTTGCTTTGGTCACGCATTCCATCCACCTTCCTCCAAGAGCTCTTCATATGCTCTCTTCCTTTGGCCACCTGACGTGCCTTCTCCAATATCGTCCGTCAGGCACCTTGCATCCGTTTTGACCTGTAATACAACTCGCACTGGATCCGCTTTGCCCCAACCTTCCATTCCTTCCGTCCCAGCCAATTCCTCCCTTCCATCTCCTTCATTTTCTTCTTCCAATTCACCCGCTTCCTCTTCGTTCTCTCCACTTCCGTTTCCTCCATTTTCCCCTTCTCTTTCTGCTGTGTTTTCTTCCGCCCTTGCTTCCTCGGTTATAACTCCTACCGGCTCTGCACCGGATGCCTTGCCTTGCACCTTGGCATTCATCTGGGTCCCCGGATTTTCAGCTGGTGGTCCCCAGTAAGGTGGTGGTGGTGGTGGTGTATTAGTAGTATATCTTTGAAAACAAGGCAACACTAGAAAACAAGCAAATAATTAGTTACTATCTCAAGTTCATTAGTTATTCCTGATTAGTACTCACCAGGAACTTGCGCCCCCAAGTATTTGATCTCCGGCAATGGTGGTATTTTGTAATTGACCCTCGGCGCGGACCTACAACTTCGCATCTCCCTTGATGATTCCAAAGGACCCTCAACGGTCGACTCAAAATTTATAGGGAAGTTACACGCCACCTTGCGAAGTCAACATTGCTCGCATTTTCCTCAAAGACCTCGGACGGCAGTACTGGGAATACAACGCTTGTTGCGGCAAATACAGTTTTTGCAACAGCGGGATGACAATGAGGACATTTTTAAAAAATTTATAAAAATTTATTGGGTAATGAATTAAGTAAAGTATAAGGGTATACAGTGATAATTAAACAAATTGAGATCAATGGGAAAATTTACCTGAACGCTTGCAGGAGTTCGCATCTTCATACCTGGGCAACTGTCACGCTTTGCACTTAAGGATTATTGTCTTCACCACTTTGACATATCCTCTCCTCAGTACCATCTACCTCAGTCCAAAAGCGTGACACAAATAAAAGCACAACATCAATGGTGCAATCCGCTATTTCCTCTGGCTTGCACTGACCTTCCAATCTCAGCAACCAACTCAGTATATACTTGCAAACTTTGCAGTTAACTCCATACCGGTCAACCATCCATTATGAGATCCAATCTCCTTCCCTGGCCAATCAACAGCCTCGGACTTCCATCTTCGGTCATGCATTGTTCTTTAGTTTGCATCTACGTCTAACCAAGCCATCACTACTGTATAGTTTGCAATTGGACTAGTCCCTACCCTGCATACACTATTACCTCTCATTGGCATTACCTTCAACGTCACTCGCTCTTATCCCAATTCATCATGCAATTGTACGCTCAGATTCTATTGTCTCGCACTTACGCTAAGACCTCCGATCTATACCACTTCTTCATTTCCTATTCCGTTCCTGTCATTCATTGCCTCACCGCTTCACCTGTAGTTAGCTCATCATCAGGTTGTATCTAGTCACTTTGGATTACCTTATGAGGGTTATCCCCTTGCCTGATGATTGTCTCCTCAGTTAGTTAATTTCATACGTTCTCGCATTTTGCTGCAACCTAGTTATCACATTGGACTCAGGTTGAGTTTCCTTCTTTGGAACACTTTCCATTCATCTCGCCGTTTGTTGAGTGGCATAACCAAGTTCGCACTTTGCAACTGGTTCTTGCTATTTGCACTTGCCCTCGCACTTGGTATTCCTTTGCGCTCACAATCATCTAAGAATTGCCCAATAGTACGCGGGGTGGTCGTGTGAAAGTTCCCCTTTTATCTTGAAAGGACAGGAACAGTGGGCAAATTTCCTCACATTCAACAGCCCCTCCAATAAATGCCTTGAAACCCCTTGAATTTCAATATTGAAAATTTATTTGAAAATCTTGGAAAATAAAAAAAAGGAAAAGAAATATTAATTTGAAATAAGAAACCACAGAAGCCTCTTGAATTTTGACATTCTCCAAATGAGGCTCCCAAATATGTGTTGCAAGTTTTGGGAGTGATATCAGCAATTTTATGCTCCAGAAAGATCAAACTTTGTGATTATCCACAAGATTTTTGAATAAAAGTTTGGGCAGGCCAAATTCACACCATAAAAATCACAAAATCCACTTTTTTTTCAAGATAGGCCTTATTGTAGCAAGAAAATTGCTCAAATTGTGCCTCTTTGGAATGAAGGAATGATCCTAGTATTTTGTTTTACGTAATTAAAGCCTTCATGTGAGTTTTCACATCCCAGAAAGACCTGCTCCTTGAAAAGATGTGCCAATACAAAAAAGGTGTGAATAAAGACAATTAACTTTTTCTACACATTATCAAGGCTTAAAAGATTACATGGGGTTTAATGAAAGCTCTTTTGAAGATTTTATGGTCCCCTAAAGGCCAGAAAAAATTAATTGAATCCTCTGGGGGATAAAGCAAAGCCTCCATGGCGGCTATGGGGTCTTTATGGTATAGAATTAATTGGAGAATTCAATGTTAGAAACCATTTTAGTAAATTTATTATGTAAAAATGAAATAAATATCATCTTTTTGGAATTTATTAAAATCTTACCTCATATTTGAAAAAATCCCCCTTGTTGAATGAAATAAAAATCAGCCAAATGGCAACAATTTATTTTTTTAAAGAAGATGTAATATTTCCAATTGAAAATAAAAACCTTTGTACCAAACATAAGAAAAAATATCAAAATTCTGGATACACCTATTTTATGATTTTGATCAAAATATTTTAAAATATGTTAAAATAAAATAAAATACATAAATAATAATAGACAATATGAAAAACATACTTCTTTGATAAAAAACTTAATACTTTTGCTGGAATGTAAATATCTTTGCACAAACATAAAAATGTGGAAAATTCATGAAAATGTCTATATCACAAAGATTATTCAGATATTTTTAGATATCTCAACTAAAATTTGATCAAGTAAAAAAATGAATATTTCAAATGTGAAAAATTGACCCACTTAAATAAGAATTGAAATTTCCAGTCAGATTTAAATACCTTACCAAAAACATCACATCAAATGGAAAAATCCTATATATAACACCATTTAAAAGAGGATTCAAATATTCAGAAATATTGGACAAAAAAAAATTGATAATTGAGAAAAATAATTGAAATAATTGAATTTAAAATTAATTTGTTTCAATAAAAAATAATATTTGTGATGGAAGGTAAATATCTCTTACAAGAGATATATAAAAATTAAATAAAAATTCAAATAAACCCATTTAATTAGAGTAATTGAACTATAATATTAAATTAAATAAAAAACTCCATCAAGTGCAAGAATGATCAAATAAATATCCAATTTTTATGTTTTTACAATGATAACTTTTTACTTTTCATCTTTTCATTTTTGTACTTGATAAATATTTTGTTGGAATATTATAAAATATTTCCATTCTCATTTTAAAATATATATATTCTTTCTTTTTCTATTTTTCTTTATGCTTGGTAAAAATTTATTTACATTGCATTGAAAATCTTTAATTTTCTTGAAGAAGTATATTTATTATATTTTGGATAATTATTTTTGATTATTTTTAATTATTTTCAATTATTTTGATTCACCTCATTAAGGCCTATCAGAGTTAGCAAAGCCGCCAGTTTTTTTGACCAAACTGAAGAATGAAAAGGCTAAAAGAACATTCATTAGAATGAGAAAATCACTTAGGAAAGATAAAAAAGTGAACAGGAATGAGAATAACCTAAAAGAACCAAAAGAGACCACCGGCTAGACGTGAAGAGACATTAGGAGCTAAGCAGCCGTCAGGATCTTGGTGATCTGGGAAGACAAGTGACAGCCTTGAGTTAAGATGAGAAGGTCGAGGGAGTTCACAATAGCACTATCAGTTGATCGTGAAGAGTCAGTGGTTTGGTTAACGGTGAAAAGAAGAAAGAAACAAAAAGATAAGAAGCCAAAGAAAACTACTTACTCGACAAGGAGGACCTGAGAGCCCTGGGGGCAAACACAGGACCTCTGTCAAGCAGTACAAGTAGGAACGATTACATTCATATATAGATTGTGCACACCGTAGAGGGAAAGTATCATAGAGCAGGATAGACGCGCGACCGCGTAGGTGATTCACTCACAGCTGATAGGAGAAACAGAGAAGATAAAAGAAAAGAAAATATGAGAAAGAAAAAGAAGAAAATAAGAGATGAGATTCAAAGACACTATAATCATCAGATTTTTAACACCCTCCCTGGCTTTGGATTCAGCGTACTTGCAGGAAGTTCAGACAGGTTAGCATTGGGATTTGTGAGAGGGCTTTTTTGAGAAAATCAGCACAATTTTCCTTTGAAGAGGTCTTCTTCAGTTGAATGGTACCTCTTTGTATCTCTTCCCGAATGAAGTGATGTCTTAAGTTGAGATGCTTTGATCTGAAGCTTGTCTGGTTTGTGTGCTGCATGGCCAGCTTAATGCAGCCTTTGTTGTCTTCATGAATGACTGTCGGCGTGTCAAATTTGGCACCCACTACTTTGCACAGGAAAGTTTGCATCCATAATACTTATTTCACCCCATCACCTACAGACTTGTATTCAGCCTTGGTTGTCGATAGAGACACAGTGGCTTGCTTCCTAGACTTCCAGGCGATTAGGTTTCCATTCCACGTGATGAAAATCCCAGAGATTGAGCGTCGGGTTGAAGGACAAGTGGCCCAGTTGGAGTCCACAAAGGCAGCTAGCGGTGCAGGAGAGTCTTTTACAGTGAGTTCGATGCCCTTATTGGCAGTATGTGCCAGGTAATTTAATACCTTAAGTGACGCATTATAGTGTACAAGACCTGGAGCGTTCAGAAATTGAGCCAGATAGTTGGCCGAGAAAGTTATATCGGGCCTTGTGTTAACACTTATGTGATTGAGCTCACCAATGAGTTTTCTATAATTAAGACCTGATTTGGCGAATTTGACAATTTCTTCATCAGTAGGTGGAAGCAGCCTGCTGTAGGGAGCAAATGGAACTGAATGTTCTTTGAACTTTGGAAGAGGATAGTTGGCCGCGGTGGACCTTATGTAAGACTCTTGAGAGAGTTTGACCAATCCAGGGGTTTGATGAACATTAATTCCAAGGAGAAGTTTTGATTCTTGAAGATATTTTACCTTGAACCTACTACTAATGAGGGTGGCAAATTTTTCAGGATTCTTACTGAAGATTGCTATATTGTTGACATGGATGTAGAGCCAGGTGTCGTCGGAGAAGAACACACAGTGATCGCTGCTGCACCTTTTAAACCCGGATTTGAGAAGCCAGTTGCTGAGCGTGACATACCAAGCTTGAGGGGCCTGTTTCAACCCGTAGAAGGCTTTCTTGAGGCGCAGAGTCTTCCCTTTCTGCACTGGTACGTTTGGAGGAGCTGAAATGTGGATTTGTTTGACCAGAGGAGCGTTAAGAAATGCAGCTTTGACATCGAGTTGATGGAACTTGAGATTTTGACTCAGGGCAAAGGAGATAAGTAGCATTAGAGAGCTCTTATCCCCAGTAGGTGCAAACGTGTTGATGAAGTTGACTCCCTCCACTTGATTGAAACCCTTGGCACAGAGCCTTGCTTTGAACTCAATAATTTTGTTTTGTTCGTTCTGTTTAGTTCTGAACACCCATATGCACTTGATCTTAGAGATATTTCCATCTTCATCCACCTCTTCCAATACCTCATAGCTGTTGATATTACCCACTTCTTTCTCCATTGCGTTTATCCATTCAAATTTGTACTTACTATTGAGAGCTTGATTTAGGGTTTTCGGATCTTCATAGTCCGCATCAACTAGATAGAGCTGCAAGTTGAGTCTTCTGGGGTGATCCAGAATGTTCCTGGGGGAAATCTCAAATTAAGAGCTGTTAGGATTTGTTGCAGGCGAAGAGTCCAAAGGGAAGTGGTCTGGAGAGTTTAACGAGCGATTGATGGAATCTGGATTTGAGGTTTCTGCGTGTTTGGGCTGAAGTGGATTGTTATCTTGCTTAATTGGATTGTCATCTTGATCGACAACCTTGAAGGCATCCGGAGATTGAACAAATTCTAGTTCAGGAAGTGGATCTGTGTTTGTCTGCGCATGCTTGGTCCCAGCAAAGTCATTTTCCAGGAATCAAACATTTGCTGAGATAACAACTTTGTTCGTTGAGGCGTTGAACACTTGGTAGGTTGAAAAATTGTTGGCAAAACCTACCAGGAAACCCTTAAAGCCAGTTTGAGCGAGTTTTGATCTTTGTAGATGTTTGGCAATAAGGACAATCGAAGTACAGCCAAAAGGTTTTAGAAAATGGTAGTTGACCGAACGTTTGTACCAAATCTCATAAGGGATAAGATTATGGTTTGAAGAGACCGGAAGGAGATTAAGCAGGTTTGTGAAAGTGTTTACCGCTTCTCCCCAGAGCTTACTTGTCATTTTAGCTTGTAGCATGAGACATCTGGCTTTTTCCAGTATTGATCTATTAGCTTGTTCTGCTAGGCCATTTTGTTGCAGGGAGTACGGTGGTGAAAGGAGGTGATTAATCCCAGCATCCTTGCAGTATAGTTTGAACTCTTGGCCAATGAACTCACCTCCATTATCAGTAAGTATATTGATGATTTTAGATTTATGTTGAGGTTTGGCCATTTTGGAGTAGGTTTTGAAAGCATCAAGAGTGTCTGCTTTGGATTTGAGGAGAGCGACTGATTTGAATCAGGAGAATTGATTGACAATGGTAAGAAAATACTTGCTACCCCCAAACAAAGGAATCAAGAATGGACCAACTAAGTCCATGTGGACAGTTTCAAGAACACGAGTGACCGGTTTGAAGTGACTATTGAATTGAGTAGAGATAATCTTCCCAACTTGACAGGTTTTGCACTTGGACAAATCCGGTATGTTGGAATTTGGAAAAAGAATTTTGAGCTTAGCGTCACTGAAATGTCCTAGTTTATTGTGGAGATTGAGGAGAGGTGAAGTTGAATAGTGGACTTTGGCTTTCTCCTGTTCGAACCGAACACCACAGAGTTCTAGTAGATTGTTTGAGGTAGATCCGACTAATTCAAAGTTGTCCAAGGATATGGAGGACCCTGAGAATCCCAATTTCTTGATGACCACTTTGTTTGACTTGAGCTGGGTTAGAGAAATAAGGCAATGGTTGATCTTTGGGACCAGTAGAACATTTTCCAGTTTAACTCATGCACCCTTGTTGTTCAGGAGAGAGGCTTCACCAATAGCTACAGCGTTGAGAGCATTGCTATCGTTCCCAGTACAGATCTTGATTGAAGTTTTCCTAGCGTTGAAGATCCATTTGGGATTGTTGACAATGTGATGCGATGCACCCAAGTCAAGAACAGGAAGCAGGGTTTTTGAGGACAAAGATTTTGTTTGTAGATAAATCTGAGCGCTGAAGTAGGCTGAGGCTTCTTGGTTAGGATCGGTAGACTGGGTTGAGGAGGCAGTATCAGTGAGATGAGCTTGTCCCTGAGAATTTTGAGTTGGTCTGAGATGAGGATGAAGCAGCCAACAGCAGGTTTCAGGATGTTTGGCAAGAGGATTATGTTTGCCTTTTGAACAGGGATGCTAAGGACGCCTTTTTGATTTATTGTCCAAGGTTTTGTAGAGGGCAGTAGAGGACGAGGATTCTTCAGCGGTTGGACCCTTTGATGATTGAGTGGACTCTAGATGAGTGATTTCTCAAAGTTTATTGAGGACTTTGGTAGGGAATTTGATGATATCATTGCTTAGCAAGATAGAATCAACCACGTGGTAGAATTGGGAAGGTAGTTTGGCTAGTATGGTGTAGCTGAGAATGTCATCAGGCACTTCAAGTCGAACAGTGGCTAGTTCATTCATAAGTTTATGGCATTCTTGAATGTAGGCTGTGAGGTCTCCTGTGAACTGATATAGAATGAAGGAAAGCCAAATTCTCCCTCTGTTTGTGGTTGAAAGAGAGGCGTAACCTTTGGAGATGGCTTCCCAGATGGCTAGAGGATCCAATTGGTTGGCTGGGTTGATGACAGCATCGAAGGCAGTGTCTCCAAGGTGTTGAATCAGGATGTTGGAAGCTTCATAGCCCTTTTGTTTTTGAGAGGCTGTAATGGGAATAATGGGGTCCTTGTTTTCTACTCCTTCTATAAACTCAAGCAGTCCTTTTCTACGTAGGTAGCTACAAATTCGTAAAGCCCATGACAAGTAGTTGGATTTGTTCAGGATAGGGAGATTGCTCCTTTTTGAGTTATCTTCTTCGTCAGACATGGTAGGTTCTTTTGGTTCTTTATTGATCTGATCAGAGAGAGCACCTTGGGACTGTAAATCTGAAGAATGAAAAGGCTAAAAGAACATTCATTAGAATGAGAAAGTCACTTAGGAAAGATAACAAAGTGAACAGGAATGAGAATAACCTAAAAGAACCAAAAGAGACCGCCGGCTAGACGTGAAGAGAAATTAGGAGCTAAGCAGCCGTAAGTATCTTGATGATCTGGGAAGACAAGTGACAGCCTTGAGTTAAGATGAGAAGGTTGAGGGAGTTCACAATAGCACTATTGGTTGATCATGAAGAGTCAGTGGTTTGGTTAACGGTGAAAAGAAGAAAGAAACAAAAAGATAAGAAGCCAAAGAAAACTACTTACTCAACAAGGAGGACCTGAGAGCCCTGGGGGCAAACACAGGACCTCTGTCAAGCAGTACAAGTAGGAACAATTACATTCATATATAGATTGTGCACACCATAGAGGGAAAGTATCATAGAGCAGGATAGACGCGCGACCCCGTAGGTGATTGACTCACAGCTGATAGGAGAAACAGAGAAGATAAAAGAAAAGAAAATATGAGAAAGAAAAAGAAGAAAATAAGAGATGAGATTCAAAGACACTATAATCATCAGATTTTTAACACAAACCCCCAATTTTCATGGCAGGTTTCCAAAATATACAAATCCCCTAACTGGTTTATTTTGAAATGGTGTGTTTCATGGGAGTGGCTTATTTCAAAAATCAAAACCACATTTTATGCATCATCATCCATCCACCATTCATCACATGCAAACCGCCTATCCACCCTCCACCTTAGCCCATCTCCATCCCTTCACACACATCTCATCTCCATTTCTTCACACCCCTATCGAATTTCATCTCCATTCCTTCACACACATCCCATCATCATCTCATCACCGCACATCACATCACCATCTTTATCAACATTTCCAATCAAACTTCCCAGCAGCAATTTGAAAATGCAAAAAAATGACAGAGGAAAGATCTGAGCCAAGAGGCTCAGCATTTGGTGGGCATTCTACAGGACAATAGGTTTGGAAAATAATGTTGGTGGATTTTATTTTCTGGAAGAAAATTTTAGGCTCAGCATTTTTGCGGCGTGCGATTCTGCAGCACAATAATACCCCTGGGCCAGGGTTTTTGCCTTTTCCAAATAATGGTCAAAAACTTACGTTTTTCCAACAATGATTGTGGTCAAAAATAACTTCCCCTCCTCAATCATGGATTTATGAATGGTGAAGCAAGTGGTTGAAGCTATGTAGGGGTACCCAAGGACTGGCTATGGGGTATCAACTGAGGTTGCAGATGTCAAGTAATTGTTGGTACAATCATTAATAACCTAAAAGAGGGGGCATAAACATTGATGGTGATCTGTTAGGAAGGTTTTCAAGGATCTTTTGTTAGTTTTCATGTGGGATTAAGGTTGATCCACTAAGGAAGATCAAAGGAAATCTGCTTTTAGGAATGCATTGGCAGCAATTTATTTGTAGGGTTATCAAAGATCAAAATTTTATCACAGAATCTAATGTATGGGGAAAGATCAGCTGGGGGGAGATCGGGGGTAATAGTGAGCCGGACCTTTATGGAATGCTTGTGAGGCGGATTGGAGGAAAATTTGTTTTTTCTTATTTCTTTTGGTTTGATTTGTGCTTTTGGGTTGTACATAAAAGGGGAATGTGTATTTATTGTATATAGAGGGCAGGAGTATTGCTCATATCTTATCATATCATTGGAGTTTTTCATATTATCTTTTAAATATTTTTCCTGTCATTTTATATTATATGAGTATCTTTTTTGTGTGGGTTTTGTGTGCGTAAAAGTCTTAAGAAACGTCTCTTTGATTTAGCTAGGAGTAATTTCAGGGAATTTTTCAATTTCAGATATTTTTGGGATTCCACGCTAGTTTTTTACTTTTATTTCATTGCAAGTAAGTCAAGGGGCCTTCTTTATAACCTGGAGCAGAATTTTAGGAGTCTATTCTGGCGGGGAGCAGGTAGAGTAACTAAAAGGGTTGGAGAAGTATCCTGTACCAGAGCGGGATTGGTGGCAATATTTAAGGTAGCACATAATTTCTTTCCACAAATTTTGGGGTCTTTCTGGGAAATTCCTTTATCCTGTTAAATACCACCTCACCCAGGGCATGATTAAAATTGGTATTTGTCTTTTCTTATTTAGGGTGATGATAAATTCACGGCTCAAATGAGCCATGGAAACAAATCATTTGAGCCTTCTGGCACGGCTACACAACTACATTTGAGCTGTGCAGAGCCCCAAACAACTCAAGTGTGGTTGGGCTGTACTCCACATGGCACCGGACCACCATGTGGGGGCCCCAAAACTACATTTGAGACGTCTAGAGTCCCAAAAAACTCAAATTTAGTTGTTTTTCACAACCAGCCTGACCACATTTGAATTGTGTGGGGCTCTAGACGGCAAAAAATTAGTCGTGTAGCTGTGCCACATGGCTAAAAGTCTGGTGTTCCAAATAAAATAAACTAAACTAAACTAAACTAAACTGAACTAAAAAAATATACATAAAAAAACAGAAATCAACCAAAAGATCAAAAAAGATTGATTTTTTGGTTAAAAAAAAAACAAAGAAAATAAAAAAAAATAAAAAAAACAGAAAGCACCAAAGACAACCAACTGGTTGTCTTCAGATTCAAGTAAAAAATTCAAGTTCAACTTGAATATCCCTAAAGAAAAAGGGCCAAAAAATACAAGAAGTCTTTTGACCAGCCCTGAAGTAAAATTGCCAAAAAAACAATTTCAACTTGATTTAAGCTAGTCCCATCACAGACTTAACACAAGTTAAGCTTTTGATGGGATCAGCCAAACACAAGTTGACCTGAATTAGCACTACAATCTCATTCAAAACACTCATCATAATGCTGTTAACTCAAAAAACTCAACAGGATGATGTTCAAAATGTGATAGCCCTTTAAATTAATAGAATTACAATATCAGCATGTTAGGCCAAACCCAAATGATTAAAATAATCTATAAGTTAGATTACAACTCAAGTTGATCATTGAGGTGATCAACCCAAAAAGCCACTTTTTTAGAAATCATGGAATGTGGTTTGGAAACTATGGGTGGGATTGGAATCAACTCTCCCTTAATTAAATGTTGAACCCAATGGTTATTATTAACAAAGAAAATAAACATAGCATCTGATTATTTTTAAAAAAATTTTCATAGGATTAAAAGCACAACATGAATCCAATGAAAAGAAAAATATTGGTCTTACAAAAGTATCAGATATTACTTCACCCATTTCAAGCCTTGAAAAACATTTTGAAGAGGGAATCTTTTCATTAATGTTGTTACCACCAAGTCTTTGTTCTATCTTTTAAAAATCTTTACTGCCTCCATGGATTGTAGAATAGAACCCCTTATTAATCCTAAATTTTTCAAGAATTTCTTTCCAAAATTTAAACCAGACATTTTCCTCATACCCAAGTGATATAGCAATGAATCTAAATCCACAATTTCCATCACCAACTGGATCCCAAACCTCACCCAAGAACTTATGTAAGTTCTAAGGTCTTTGATTGAGTTAATTTACTTTCCAAAATCAAAAATTAGTTATCCAAAATTTTAATCTCATTAAAGGAATCACCACTCACTAAAGATGAGATTATGTTTGACTCCCCCGTCGCGTCTGCTTCATCCTTCAAAAAGGAATGGGATTTGAATGGCACCAAACCCAATGAACTTTAAGTCTCTTCCACCGTACTATGATTTTCAGATGAAGCACCTGACTTGGAACATAAAGATTTCTCAATCAGTTTATTAAACCCAAAAAATGAACCTGTCACAATAGAAAAGACTTACAATCATTCTTCTTTTCTTCTTTGGTGCCCTTCTACTTCTCTTTTCCCGCTTGAGTTCCTTTTCAATGTGTTCAAATTGAGAAGGATCTTGCCAGGTACCTGTCAATTTTGGAAGGCCTCTGCTTGATTGCAAGAAGTTAAGTTCAAGTCTTGGCTTTGATCCATAATTGGCCGTCTCTGTCATCAAGTTCTTGAACAGCCGGCAATAATATTGTTCAGGATTATTCAAGCTCATTGCCTTGAGATTCTCATTTAACTTACAAGTGTTCAGAATTTCATCATCATCAACCATTAAAAATTTAAAAGGATCAAATATTAGTCAAGTAGGAATCATCATTGAAAAGGAATTGATCAAGAAGAATTAATCCAAAAGCATTAATCAAAAAGCATTAATCAAAAAGGATTTATCAAAAAGCATTAATCAAAAAGCATTAATCAAAAAGCATTAATCAAAAAGCACTGATCAAAAAGCATTAATAAAAAAGAATTAATAAAAAAGAATTAATCAAAAATCATTAATCACAAAGTGATTTGAACAATCCAACTTAAACCAAATTACATAGCTAGAACTGCAATGTTCATAATCCAACCTCCACAGAGGACAAACATTTTCAGGCATAATGGAGCCTCTTGAATCTAGTATTTCACCTCTTTGGTCAGAATAGGGCAGAACCATAGTCATTGATGATGACTTGGTGCACACTTCCCCTTCATGTTCCCGCTTTAACTTCTCTTATTGATCCCCAACAAGTTTGATTGCTTGTAAAGAATCCTTGTATCCCAATGGTAACAGTTCAGTAAGGAGAGCTGTTCCAATCTTTATTCAAGAGTTGTAAAGGGAATCCAGAACCAATTTAATTTGATTGCAAACTGTGCCCTCTAGGTTTTTCCAAGCATCCAACATGTTTACCAATTATTTTGAAAGGGATTGTTTGAGAGTAGTATGGGCCCCTTCAACCCAAGAAATTGTTTCATTTCCCAAGTCTGGGTTTTTGCAATTCCAAGACATTACAAATGTCTCTTTGATATGGAAACAATAATCATCCAGATAGTTGAGTACATCCTCATGGTCTGCCAAAAAACACTTTATACAAGTCATAATGTAAGCAAACCAAAACCAGGAATATTATCAGTAGAGGCAGTGATTTTTCACTTACTCTAAATTCTTCATCATTGACTTCTGCCTCCTACGTGGTTTTTGAGGCCCCATACTTATGCCACAGAGACATAGAGATTTGTCACCCTTCAAAATCATTATTAAATTGCACTTTAAATTTTTCTTTTATGTTTTAAGACCAGTGCCATTGACAGCACTGTCTTGTTGACTCAGGAAATATTTGTTCTAGATCAGGGATCAAGGTTTTTTCATTGTCTGTCACAACAAATTTGAGAAGTCTCTCAAAGATTTTTCACGGTCTGTCACAAAGACTTTTGGAAGTCTCTCCCAATCATAAGCCAACTCCTTTACCGCATTTACAGACCAACTTTAGAACTAAAACTTTCCTCTTGTTATAAAAACAAGAGCTTTTGTGGAATTTTTCTTGTTGAAAGTAATTCCTACAACGTGCAATAGGGAGATTTTTTATTTGTTTGTCTTATAAGTGTCATTGTCGCCTGGAACAACCGCGTCCGCGAAGCTGAAAATACTCTAATTTCAACATTAAATCTCTCCATTTTCTTTCACTTCAATCTACCGTCCCAAAAACCATCTCAACCAATTGATTTCAACCTCCCAACACATTCATCCATCCCCACTACACTCTCATTCATCATTCTTCAATAACCTTCATCCATTTCTGATTCATCCTCTCCTACACATCCCAATCTGCCCATTCATCATACGTCCAACTCATTGGCTAGTCCTCAATAATCTGACAATTCAAACTCTCCCCTTTATCTTCCATTCACCACAACTATTGTTCCTCAGCTATCAAACAATCATCATCCATCCATCCTCAAACCACTTCAAATTAAACTATCTCAAATCATCTTCTCCTTGGCCACTAATCCATCATCACCAATCTGCTAAATCACTACTTAATCCAATATCTCAACCTCCTCAATATCAATTAACAGATCACTCAACATTCATTTGATCAGATGTGAGAAAAATCCAAGCTATCAATCTTTCTTTCATTTCAATCCTTATGCTTAGTTTTTCTTGTCCTCAACAGATCTTTCAATTCATTCAGTCTCCTTTTGTATATCTCACATCTTACTTTTATTCTTCTGTCAGAGAAATTCTTGGGTAAGAACCTCTGTCACGACTTTGTTTCACCAATTTTCTGCTCTCATGTATCACACATGTTGATGTTCCTTGTTATTCTCAGTTCCATTTGTCTTATTTTGAAATAAAGTCCAATTTTTATTATTTCAATCTTCAACTTATCAAGGTTAAAAGCCAAAAAGTCTCACTCTGCCCTCAACCAAGCCCAGCAAACAACTCACAAACTGCAGACCAATGGAATCCACTCAAACTCTTCTCAAGACACTCACCAATTCAATTCCCAGTCTCTCCAACTCCAATTTTTTGTTGTAGCAATCACTATTCTCTCTCTGAAGGGCATCGCCCACTGGCTCAACTCAACTGCACCGGAAAAATTTTCCCCCAAATTCAATCTCAAAATTGTTGGAAACATTCTAGTAAAACTCAACAATTAGACGTATATAAATTGTGTAAAAGAGCATTTACTCAACAATGGTATTGAATTATGGAGATCCATCAATGAATATTATGCTTCATTGCAAATGGCAAATCAATTGCAGGTTTTCTTTAACTTCATTAACCTTCAATTTGACCCCAAGAAAGTGGAGAAGTTCATCACCAATGCAAGAGAATGTTTACTTCAAATCGCTGAAATTGGAATACAGATGGATGATGACATAGCGGCCTACCTTCTTCTCTACAAATCCCCTCCTCAACTCAATCACCTCAAGAATACCATCACTCACTCCCTTGGAGACACCAAAATTGACAGAGATCTTTCACTTTGACACCTGAACAAATTCAAGAACAAGGTTGTAGCCAATTCCTATGCATCTGCCATGCTCATTATAACCAAAGTGATCAAATGTAAATCTACCAGGAACCACCCGCAAGCTAACCACAATTGCAGCAAATGCTGGTGGCTCTACCACCATCTTGATCCCAACGCAGGACAGAGTAACAGACTTGGACCAGGTTCCATATCAATATCATCCTCCTTGCAGAATACTCAGGGCTCCTTGACGCACCTGGCCTACACTTTTGCAATGGTCAGCTCCCGCTCACTTGACCAAAGTTGTATCCTCAGCAATTCCAGTGCCTCCAACAGCATGTTTAATTGCTCAGATTTTTTCTCTCATATTCTACCTGACAACACTGAAATCCAAACCGGAAATCCCAATGCCCCAATCTTGTCCCTTGGAACTGGTACAGCTAAGCTAACAAACAGGCTTGCAACTCTAAATCTTCAAAACTCACTTAACATTCCAGACCTGGCAGTCAATCTTATATCACTAGGTCAATTAATTCAGAAAGGCTCCTCGCTCTCCCTTTGCTCTTCACACCAATTTTTTGTCACCTTCAATGGCAAGAATATTCTCCTTGGTTCAATCAAAGCTAATCTCCTCTTCATTGAAGAATCTCTCTCTTTGTTCCTTTCTACCTTATTTTCTTTTGTCTCCCTCTTCACCATCCACAAAAGTTTCTGTCATCCCCACCATGAAAGGACCAGACTCCTATCAAAGGAGTTTGCCAATCTCAAGTGGGATCAAATCAACTGTGTCTCCTGCGCAAAGTGCAAGATTCTTAGACTACCCTTCACTAATCATTTGCCCTCCAGTGAGAACACTTTTGAACAGATCCATGCAGATGTTTGTGGACCAATTAATCCTCCTGCTCTTTCTGGTTCTTGATACTTTCGCCTCTTGAAAGACAACTTCTCTAAGTTCAAGACCTGAATTCCAATTCAAAACAAGTCCAATCTCACCAATGAGATTGTTAAATTTGTCAAATTGCATGCAAACCAGTATGGAAGAATGTTGAAGAACTTTCACTCCAACAATGGGGTTGAATTTATAAATCATTGCTTAAATACCTTCTTTATTGATAATGGTGTTAAAAACACCACCTCTGAAACATACACTCCCTAACATAATCCAGTCGCTGAAAGGGGAAATTGGTCAATCCTCAAGGCAACCCAAACAGCCATTATTGACATGAAGATCCCTTTGTTCCTTTGGTACAAGATACTCATCAGTTCCTGCCAAGTCCTCAATATGATTTCCCTGGCACAGGGAAAGGCCTCCACTCATGAAATATGGACTGGTAAACCCCCAAGCCTCCACCTCATAAGAATTCTTGGATCAAAGACTGTTTTCCTCAATAAATCATATCACTTCAGTAAGCTCAATGAAAAAGGGTTGCAAGGCATTCTTGTTGGCTTTGACACCAAATTGAATTCTTATAAATTCTACTTTCCCGGTTCTTGGAACAGTGTTTGTTCCAAACATGTTAGAATATTTGAAAATATTTCCCCTTCCAATTCCTGCCTTGATGTAACCTCCTGCTTAGATTCCCCATTTGACTCTCTTCTACACGTTGATGAAATGCTCACTGAAATACTTAATTCTGATCAGCTCCCAATGGGCGCCTCCAATCCTCCCATAAATGCCACCCCTATATTGCCTGAATCATCCAACCATTCTCTTCTTCCACTTGACACCATCACTGATACCACCAACTCCGCTCTTGATTCCATTCCGACTCACCAGCCCAATGATGAATCCGCTCAAACTGTTTCAAGCCCATCTGAAGATTCTTTGGAACCCCAGTCTCTGACAGTTGTGCCCGCTCATTCACTCTGCAGTCAATCTACCCTCCGTCAACCTCAAAGATATGGCTTCATTGCTCCATGAGTTCCAAAATCTTATGAAAAAGCCATTTGTTCTGAAGACAAAGACAACTGGATCAAGTCCATGAACAAAGAAACTGGTGGGATTGAACTCATGAAAGTCTGGGAAGGCTTTAGATCACTACCAAATTGCAAGAAAGCCCTCACCATCGTCTGGGTTTACCACATCAAGGATGAACCAGACGGCTCTGGCGTCCGTTTCAAATCAAGTCTTTGTGTCCAAGGATTTCAACAAGTAGAATTTTTTGACTACGGTGAAACCTATGCCCCCACAGGTTCAATCACCACCCTCCGTACCCTTCTCATCTTTTCTCTCTATCATAATCTCACTATTCAACAAATGGAAATTAAATCTGCCTTTCTTCACTCTCCCCTTGATGAGGACATCTACATTAAAACTCCTCTTGGCTATGACTCTCCCTTTCCCTACCTAAAGCTTAACAAAGCACTTTAAGGACTGAAGCAAGCTCCAAAAAGTTGGTACAAAACTTTAAGGGGTTGGCGACTAGATCAAGGCTTTAAAAACTCAAGTGCAGATTTCTGTCTGTACATTGATAGTACTAATTTATTGTATGTATTCATTTACTTAGACAACCTTCTGATGATTGGCAACTCGGACAAATTTAGAGATAGCATCAAATCAAAATTCAAAATCTCTCAGGATGGTCTCTTGAGCAAGATTCTTGGCAATCAACTTGTTAAAACAAAAGATGGCCTAGGACTACTTCAACCAAATCACATTTAAACTGGTCTCCCTGAGCTGGGACTTTCCAAATGCAAACCCATCAACACTCCAATCACCCCAAAAATAAAACTTGCCCCCCCTATTGATGCCGATCACCAAGCTTTCCTTTGCCTCAACATCAATTACCAGTCCTCAACAGGCTTCCTGAACTTCAAAGCTATTAGGACTTTTCCTGACATCTCCTATGTGGTGTCAAATCTATCTGGCTTTAATGTTAAACCCGGCCTTTACCGCTGGACTGAGGCCAAACATGTCTGGCAATATCTTAAAACCTCAAAGAACCTGGCACTGCTACTCCAAAACTCTAAATTTCAATACAAAATCAAAGTCTATAGCAACTGCGATGGTGAAAATGATCCAGAAACAAGACAAAGCCACACTGGATGCATGGTTCTACTGTACGGATGTCCATTCTCTTGGCACAGCAAGTTGCAAACCACGGTCTCTCTATCCTCTACCAAAGGTGAACTCAAAGGGCTGGTGCTTGCAACACAGGAGAAGATCTGAGTAATGCAACTGCTGAGTTAAATGAATCCTTCCCTCAACCTCACTCATGCCTTTTTCATCAAAAATAAAGCACTGGATGACTTTTTCAATCAAGAATCACATCATGGAGGACTTAAACATGTTGAAACACAAATAAAGTGGCTCAGAGAACAAAAGGAAAATCACTGGCTCATCACTCAACTCATCCCTTCCAACACAATGCTGGCGGATGCTCTAAACAAGCCTTCCCTGAGAAGTTCCGTTGTAAGAATCCAAACGGTGCTAAGACGTGGCAGTTCTGTGGAGGGGAAAGGTGCTGTTTAGGCTGCCCTCCTAGGAGTTACAATAATATTTAAATGTAACCGGAATCAAGGTCCAGAACCTTATGGATGAGAAATCAAAGTAAGGGAAGAGGATAAGAGTTGTCAGTAGCGATGGAAACAACACTATCTGAGGCAAGATGGTGCAGGTAAAGACTTGAACAAATAAGTCAAGGTTTGTTCAGAGTTCAATAGAACAAGGAAGGTGTAAGTAACAACGCCCACAAGCTAATAACTCTGGTCGTCAGCAGCTGATTAGGAAAGATAAACTCAATCCCAACCAACCTCCAGGTTCTCAATGAACCTGCCCAACTCTCCGCAATCAAGCGCTTGAAGGGTACCAGATAACTGTGGGAGGCTGAAAAAAACAAAAGCAATTTGTTTATGAAGCTCTAGAAGCAAATCAATAACGAATTCAATCAAGAATATCCCAACAATTCTCAAGGGACTCAAGAATAGCGTGGCGAAATTCAACCTTAAAGAAGAAGGGAGGTATAACACTCCAGGTTTTAAGCTTAATAAAACCTCTTCAATCAAACGTGATTGGCTCCAGAAAGATGATCAAGGAGAGATCAAGACCAGTATGGTCGGAAAAAGGGATCAGAGTGGTATAACACACCCAAGAATTGAGACAGGAATTCTTCTTCAACCAGCAAGGCTATTGGTTGGTGATAAGGATCAAGGTCACAAGGGACAGAGTTTGAGTACAGAGGCTCAAAGGATCAAGGGGCAATCATGGATATACCCAGATAAGTTGCTCAGATAAGTGGGGAAGGATGCCCACGGATAATTTGATTATGATGATGGGGGAAACAGATGAGATGAGATGATGATGGTCTCCTGGGATGCTGGGCCAAAAGGCAGGGGAGAGCCCCTCCTTTTATAGACATGAGGCCCTGTATACTATGTACAAGAGATACTACAAATAGGTGCGGGAAAATGAAAACATAAAAAAAAGATGACATGAGAGGAAAAAAAAAGAAATGTCGCCCGCATCAAGAATGACCGCAGGCAACCAGATGGGCACCCGCGACAGCGGTCGCGGGTGTCAACAATGGCTGTCGTCGCCCAATTGGTGGCGACAGCGGGGTGAAGGTTCCAATGGCCGCAAGCGGTCGCTCTCGGTTGTCAGTCGGATCAGATGATGGGCGAGGGGGTCGGTTTTTGATTGAGGAAGGGATCACCGAGATGTTGGAGTGATGAGAAGAGTTGGTTATCCAAGATCTTCAGGTTAGATCTGACAGGTCCTGGGGATCCCAAGCTTTTGTCGAGAGCAGTGTGGTGGTTGATGGTCCGGTGATCTGACTGAGAGCCGTGGATGGGGGCGCGATGGGATGGATGGGCCGATGATCGATGACAACTGGTGGGAGTGGGGAGATCGAATTGATGGTTGACAACCGTCGCGACAAGCAACGGCGTTGGTTCGATGAGAGGATCGGGAAGGATCAAAGGGATTGTCAAAGGTGGTTTGACTATTGCTCGCGTCGCCAAAAGTCAGGGCCGCGAGCGCGACAAGTAGGAGTTGAACATAGGAGGGGGGGATCGAAGCGGAGACACAGGCAAGAGGCCTGTCCTAGACCGCTAGGACAGGGAGAAGTTGAGAGATGGGGTGAAATGAAGGTACCCATAGGGGTACAACCAAAAAAATATTTTTTTTTTTTTCCGTGGTGTCCCGGATTGGTCACCACACCATTGCACATCTAACATCCTCCATAATGTCCTCTCACATCTGATCACGGCGGTGTGTCATTGTTGCCTGGCACACCCGCATCCGTGACACTGAAAATACTCTAATTTCAACATTAGATCTCTCCATTTTCCTTCACTTCAATCTACCATCCCAAAAACCATCTTGAAAAATTTATTTCAAACTTTTGACACATTCATCCATCCCTGATACACTCTCATTCATCATTCCTCAATAACCTTCATCCATTCCTGATTCATCCTCTCCTACACATAACAATCTTCCAATTCATCATACGTCCAACTCATTTGCTAGTCCTCAATAATCTGACCATTCAAACTCTCCCCTTTATTGTCCATTCACCACAACTCTTCTTCCTCAGCTATCAACCCATCATCATCCTTCCATCCTCAAAACACTGAAAATTAAACTATCTGAAATCATCCTCTCCCCAACCACTGATCCATCATCACCCATCCGCTAAATCACTACTCAATCCAATATCTCAAGCTCCTCAATATCAATTAACAGATTGCTCAACATTCATTTGATCAGATGTGAGAAACATCCAAGCTATCAATCTTTCTTTCATTTCAATCCTTATGCTTAGTTTCCCTTGTCCTCAACAGATCTTTCAATTCATTCAGTCTCCTTTTGTTTATCTTAAATCTTAATTTCATTCTTCTGTCAGAGAAATTCCTGGGTAAGAACCTCTGTCAAGACTTTGTTTAACCAATTGTCTGCTCTCAAGTATCACAAATGTTGATTTTCCTTTTTATTCTCAGTTCCATTGCTCTTAGTTTGAAATAAAGTCCAATTTTTATTATTTCAATCTTCAACTTATCAATAAGTACATTCAATCATAGCTATATGATTGGATTTCTTGCAACGCTTTAATGAATTGGGGGGAGCCAAGAATAGGGCCTTCAAGTCACCCTCTCCACTACATTTTGCTCAATGAACCCAACCTGAATCACCAATTTTTTGAAAGAGGACCTCCATAACATTTTTCCTCTTTAGTTCTGCCAGCGCTACCTTACGCTTAGTGTTATAGATTGCTTGGTCATAAATGTATTTTACATCATTGAATTTGCTACATTTTCTTTTCAGTTGAAGTTTATTGAGCTCATCATTCATTTGTTCTTTTAGATTTTCTAAGGCTACCCCAGAGATTCTCCTCAGGTGAGGATGCACTGAGGGGTGTGGAGATGTTTCAAAATTATGTTCATCATTCCTGTAGGAGATTCACCACAAGGGGTCTTCCTTTGTGTGACTAACACAGATCAAAAAATTTCACGCAAACTTCCTTGTGTGAGTTTGCCTTGATGGTACGGTGAGCAATTTCACAAAGTACAAGCAATGTCTATCACAGGCTAAATCCACATATTTATCATGCTTCGAGCTGAAAACTTCAAAAGCATTACCATGCTTAATTTCCCCTGTTTTCCAATACTTTTTGACCTCTTCCCTAGGATGAAAAGCTCTCACAGGAGATGGGGAAAGTGGATCTGTCATAGTTAAAGTTTCATATTTATATTGATGGCGTGAACTCCATCAGTTTCAATCAAATTAAATCAGCCAAAGACCAGAATCAAATCAAATCATCCAAAGACCAGAGTAACATAAATTTTACTCACAACCAGATGTAGTTTCCATTTGTAACACATTTGTTTCCTCAATTTTCACCCTCAATGATGATTCAATTGGAGCTTTCAACATTTCATTACCCAAATCCTTCTTTTCCGCAGCTTCTTTCATTGAGCTAATTTATTCCTTGAATGCTGCCATGTTAAAAGGAGTTCTTGGCACTGTTCCCATAATGCAAAAAAAGGGAATGCTACTTCATTATTCAATCCTGTTAGAATTCTTGTCTACTTTTAGTGTTGCCTGAATCTTGAGTGCAACCAGCCTTGTAGTCCTCCACCTTGCGCGGTCTCTGATGGCCCATTATTGAATATTCTTTATTCATTTCCATTTGTATGTTCAACCACTTTTCAGCCTTCCTTGTACTTAGTCTATTTAAGGTCAGCTGAACCTCAAGTGAATGAACATCATCCTTTTTCATCAACTTTGAACCAGAGTGCTCCTCTCTTGACTCCTTGGATCCGCCCTCCTCTTGGCGACACAAGTCCTCTCATCATCCTTTGATCCTTTCATCTTGAGCTTAAGCTCTAAAATCTCACAAATCTAACTTTCAATTGAACAACTACCAATTTTGCTCACTTTCAATTTGAGAAAGATCAATTTTTTGGGATTTATGTTTGCAGTTTCCCCTTAGTTTCAATGATGTGGTTTACATACTCTCTTTATTTCACTTTAATTTGACTTTGGTATCACTTTTGGATTTCTAGGGGTGGAACAACAGTCCCATATATTTAGCATTGATCCCAATTTTGGTTTGATGGAACCCAAATATGGTCCAGGGGGACCCAAAAAGTTTGGCACAACCCCTGGGGGGCTGAATACCCCCAAACATGGCTCAAAACTGTCATGTACAGGGTTAAAAAACCCAGATACGCTTTGTACAGGAGGTATACATCCCCCAAGGGGTTGGGCATGTTTGAGACAACTCCTTGGGCACGTGTAGGTGTGTATTTTGGCCCGCACACACATTTTGGACGCGTCTATGGGCCCCACACGTCCATTGGGCCTTTGTAAGATTCTAAATGGTGCTGACCCTCAGGAAGTTCTGTGGAGGGCAAAAGGTTTTAAATGTAACCGGGAAGAAGGTCCAGAACCTTTTGAATAAGGAATTCATAGAAAGGGAGAGATTTGATGGTAATTGGAAGCAATGGAAAAAACGCTATCTGAGGCAAGATGATGTGGGAAAAGACTTGAAAAAAACAAGTTCAAGTTTTTTCAGAGTTCAATAGAAAAAGGCAGTTGTAAGTAACAACACCCACAAGCTAATAACTCTGTTTGACTGCAGAAGATGAGGAAATATGAAATCAATCCAAACCAACCTCCAGGTTCTCAATGAACCTGACCAATACCCTGCAATCAAGCGCTTGAAGGGTACCAGATAACTTTGGGTGGCCTTGGAAAACAAAGAAATTTGTTTTATGAATCTCTAGAAGCAAGGCAATAACTAATTCAAACAAGAATTAACCAACACTTCACAAGGGACTCAAGAGGAGCATGGCAAAAAATTCAATTTCAAAGAATAAAAGGGAGTTTAAACCTCCAGGTTTCAAGCTTAAAGAAAACCTCTCCGTAAAACATGGCTGGTTCCAGAAGGATAATAAAAGAATGATTGGATCCAGGATGGTTGGAAAAAGGTATCAAGGAGTGGTATATCATACTCAAGAATCCAACCAAATGAATTATTCTTCAACCAGCAAGGCTATTGGTTGGTGATACAGATAATGCAACAAAGGGGTGGATCAAGGATTTGAGTATGCAGGATCAAGGATCAAAGGGAAATTGTAAATATACCCTGGATAAGATGCTCAGATAAGGGGGAAGGGCCCCACGTATTATATATTTCTCAAAGTGATGGATTAATGGATTCATTTATGACTCTTCCACAATGTTGAAAAGGCAGTGGAGAGCCCCTCCTTTTATGGTCAAGAGACCCTGTAAAGAATCTACAATGGGATAATACCAATGAGAGGGGGATTTTTTTTAGGTAAATAAAGAAATAAAATCAAAAAAAAAATAAACAATTCCCTGTTATATGAGGTGTCCCAAATTGGTCACCAAACCGTGTAGGGCCCTACACAACTCCCACATGACTGGGAGTTGTCAATTTAACATCACCCTATTATTTATTATGGGATCCATGATAATTGGCAATTTTGATTCTGGAATGAGCATGAGCTCCCTTGCCACTCATTGACCAGCAAGGCCAGAAGGCGCTAGGTACCAGCAAACTCTGCCTGAAACCACAATTACGTCAGGTCTTTTGCCAAGAGAAACCACCAGAGGTTAATTGACATATGAGGTGCTGGAGGAAAATCCAAAAGGTAGCCAAGAAAAGATCCAAACAAGGGATTATCCTGCATTTAGGTTCTTTCTGGAGGATTTTCATCTATTTCTGGACTGGTTCGAAAACTTGGCCAACAGCCAAGGAGAAAAGGAGGTAGACTTCTTCCTGAAAATTCTGAATTTTATTCCAAACAAAGAGGACTTGTGGGACATGGAGATATGGAGCGTTACCAGGAGAGAGATTAGGAGAAGTTGCAGAGGGAAATATTGGAGAGGTGGTGGGCAAAGGAGCAGAGGTTAAGGGAGGTGGACCTCAAGCCTCTGGCAGCTGAGACGGCAAAAGCGGGAGGAGTAACCTCTAGGAAGTTGTTCAGTGTGTACTGTTCCTCAAATACTAAATTAACTTGTCAGCAGGAAGATTTTGGTGGACAATACAGGCTTGTCTAAAACAACCTTCATGCAGGGCCTAAGTGGGGAGACCCAAGAGATTGTCCATAGGAAGCTTTACAATGGTGTATTGATTGAAAGCTTGGGGGATGGGGGGGTATTGCTCCTCCCCAACATCAAGGATATTTTTGCGGTAGTTTGGGGTGAATTTTAACTTTCAGAACTCATAAAAGAGGACCCACGGAAGCTGGAAAAGGAGGAAATTCATGTTGAAGAGGTAAAGGGGATGGTAACTTCAAAAGAAACTGTGGATATGATGGAGATATTTAGAAAAATGTGTCTTTTAGAGGACTGCAGTGAAACCCACTGCGCCAACCTTGGAGTAAACTAAGGCAACTACTTATCAGGCACCTTGGAAAAATGATTACCCTTGCGCCTATTGGTTTTACTATTGTTGGCAGGAAAGGTGTATAACAAGATTGTGAAAGTACCTGATTAGTGATTTTAAGAACAAGTTAGTGCAGAGTGAGGGGAGGGAATGCTTTCAACCATACGGATAACTTATACCAGATCTTCCAGTTAAAAACCTTGACCAAGTACCTGGTTCATGTGGCAGCCTTGAATAAAAACAAGGCAATGACATTGGAGGGGTATGCCTCCCCATTATCTTGGGAACCCCTGCAGGTGGCAGCAGAAGTTAGGGTGTTCTGGTCCAATGAAAAGAGGATCAATGTCAATTTTCCACCCCCAGAAAAGTTTCTTGAACCTCTGGTGGTAGTCAAAGTAGGAGGATTGCACAGGAGGGCTGGAGAAGTGGAAAGGAAGATTTTCAGAACAGATCACCCAGTTTTCCTAACCTTGCAGGAGCTGGCAGCTATTTCTTGGGTAATGGCAGAAGAGATGGTTGCGGTCATCAGGCAGTATGCACGGAATAAAGAGGAAAACCCAAAAAGCTAGTATGAGGCAAAGGTAAATTCTCTTAATGCAGGATTGGATAATCTTGAATTGGAGGGAGCAATCATGTGCCCTTTGGGCTATGTGGAGATGTGGATAGGAGGCAAGCCATGTTGGGCCATGTTGGATAGCGGCTCAGTTTTCAACATCCTCCTGTCTTGATTGGAAAAAGATGCAGGCTTGGTCCAGGATAAGCAAAATATTGGGTTGCTGACCATGGAAGGCTTTGAGTGCATGGTGGAAAGAGTAGTGTGGAGGGAGATGAAGGAAGTGGCAAAGGTATTGGCTCTTCTATCATATTTGGTGGTGAGAAGAACAGAGTTCATTCTATTTAGGCTGTCACTTTTTGCCTTCTGTGTCTCTCTTGGCTTTAGTTGGGACACTAGGGAAGAACTCCTCACCGTTGAAGACTCCTGGGGAAAGCACTACAAAACTACAATTTTTTGACCAGAGAGTAGAGGATGTGAATATTGGTCACGAGTCCCCATATGGACAGAAGGCATGAGGAGCCTCTGGCAGAGGAGTTTTGGATTTTGGCCAAGAAAACTGCATGGGGATGGCTCTGTCTTTGCACAAACGGTTGACCAATGAGGAGGAAGGGAAAAGGGCCACTGCTCAGTGCAGGCCTTTTTTGGAGGAATGAAAGAAATTGGGGATTGGTGTGGTGGCTATAGGTGCGGTGTTAGGAAAAAAAGTTAGTCCTTCCTTGTATGTGCCTCCAGTGGGTTTCAGCACAAGCATCTAACATTGTGCCACATATGTGAGCAACCTGGAGTTTGTTTCAGGTTGGAAACTACAGGTGGAGAATACAGGCAAAAGAGCAAGGCTAATAAGGTTTTCTCTTACAGAGGAAAATATAAGCCAGTATCAAAGAAGGTGCAACTACAAAATACACCAATTCCACAAGATCTGAAACCTCCGATGAAGCCAATAAAGTGGTTGCAGGACCTGTATAATTTTCTGCTGACTTGGATGGAATTGGGAAAAAATGGAGCAGGAATAAAGGAAGAACAAATGGGGGAGCTTAAATTTGGAACTTAAGGGTGGCTCGGTAAGGAGGAGATTGAATTATTGCATGTGGTAATTGTAATGAGGAGGAAGAAAATTGACTTTTTCCAGAGGAGAAGGGTTTTCTGAAGCACAAGATAGCAGATCCCTACCCGATTTTGACTGTCACTCACAAGCCATGGAAGATTAAGCCAATTCCTGTTCCAGCAGCAATTAGGGATCAGTTTAAGGATTTTTTATGGGAGAAATGGCGGACTGTACTTCACAAACCTTCTTTTCCTAGTTGTTATTTTCCAATTTTTGTGGTGCTGAAACAGGATGGGAAGAGTTTGCATATTTTCCATGACTTGAAGAAACTCAACTTGGTTCCCATCAAAAACGGAGGGTTACCTCTGCAGGTGGACAAGTTTGTGGAGAAAATGAGGGGAATAATCTGCCACCAATTTGCAGAAATTATGGGGGGGTATTACCAGCAGGAGCTACATCTTGAGTCCTGCCCAATGAGTGCCTTTGAGATGCAATTGGAGTAACTTCAGTTGACAAGGCTTCCACAGGGGGCAATAAAATTGGTGGAAGTTTACCAGCTGCAGATGACGCGGATTCTGCAGGATGATATTCCAGAAACAGGTTGGATATTCAGCAAAAATGCTGGAATCAAGGGGCCACCAAGCAATCATGGCAGAGAGACCATTGAGAGTAACTCAAAGATTCAGTGGTTTTTGTTTGGGAATACAAGCAGACTTTAGAGAGGATTCTGTTCCTGATTGGGGAAGCAGGATGGAAGGTCTTAGATAAAAGGTTTGCGGTATGCATTCTGGCCTTTGAGGTCCTTGGGCAACTTGGGCAAAAGGTATCCCCAAAAGGGAGGCTTATATCTGGCGCAAAAGTCAACAAGGGTACTTGATTGGCCTACCCCGCGGAATGCTACTCATTTCTCTCAGGTGTTAGGTCTGTGCAGGTTGGTGCGGATCTTTATTGAGCAATTTGCGGAGGTAGCAAGTCCACTCTGTATGTTGATTTGGAAAGTTGCCCAGTGGAACTGGAACAAAAAATGTAATCATGTGTTCCAGGAGTTGAAGGAGATTGTTGGGCTGCAAGTTTTCTTGAAAGATTTGGAATATTAGAAAGGCAGGATCTGTTAGGTTGGAGATTTGAGAAAGTTTGGAGCGGGCGGAGTTCTTACCAAGGAAGATGAGGGGAAGGATTGGAATGTACTCTAAGAATTGGTAACCTTTCTGGAGGTTGAGTCTTGGTATTTCCAGCAAACTTTGATGTTGTGTGGGGTAACAAGGATTGTGCAGAGATTACAGCATGTGCTTTGGGGGCTAGCATTTGAGCTCCTGGTGGATTCAGTCCTGGTAGATGCAGAGGCACACAGCTAGGATGATTACTTACCCAACCTTGCCTAAGGCTCCTATGACTTGGTTTATTGTGTACTTACAGTTGTTCAATTTCACAGTCAGGCACATTCTGGGGAAGGAATTTACAATTCCCAATGCCTTATTGTAGTATGCAGAGTTTTGGCATGCAGCAGAGGACTATTTGGATTTGGAGAGGATTCTCTTAACAGTAGCTTTGGCAACTGCAGGAATTGGAAAACTACCCCTGAAACAATTCTGTAGGTTTTGGAATTGGAAAAGTATCTGCAGACACTCCACTTTCCAGAAGGCTTACTGCCACTAGAGGTTCAATGGGTGCCGAGGAAGGTAACACATTTCTTCTTTCAGGAAGGACAGCTTTGGAAGAAGCCACTTCCAATACCCCTGGTTGTGGTCACAAGGAGGGAGGAACAGGAGGAATTTTTTAGGAGGCTTACATGACAATTTGGGCCATCAGGGGGAGGCAGAAACATGGAAGAGGTTTAAGACTATGTTCTGGTGGCCAGGTCTGGGGCCAAAAGTCAAATATTGGGTTTGCATTTGTGAGGCTTGTCAGCAGAGGAATACCAGGTTACCTTGGGAGGTAGGGATTCCAACGGGGAGGACACACTTTTTGGAGTGGTCTTGCTGGACGTAGTCCATATCAAGGCAGGGTTGTTTCCATACCTAATTTTGGCTTAGGAAGACTTTTGAGTGTAGGTGGAGGCACGTTCACTTGTCAAGCTGTCTGTAGAGAAGTTTGGGTGGTTTTTGGAGGAGGATTTCTTTGCTTTTTTTTGAATGTTTTCAGCTTATTATGGTGGACAAGGGAGCAGAGTGTAGGGGAGATTTGAGGAAGTTGGTTGAATCCTGCGGAGCCAAGTTTGGGCAGGTAACAGAGTATTACTTGGAAAGAGATGGGGAGTTTGAGCAAGTTCATCAACTAATCAAGGACGCCATGGTAAAGATGGGCAGGAGCAAAAGTAAGAACTGGCAAGAAACCTTAACAATAGTATTTTTTGCAGATCAGATGTTGGTCAAGTGGGGTAGGGGGTATTTTCCATACAAGCTTCTGTATGGAAGTTAGACAGCTATTCCAGTGTATATCAAAACCCTCAACTATCTGGTCATTGACTGGTGGAAGGTGAAGACAGAAGAGGATCTTGTTTTGGCTTGGTCAGAACAGCTTTTACAGAGGAAGGAGATGTTTGAGAAGGCTAAACAATGGCGGCTGGAAAGTTGTGCAAAATTGGTCTGGTATAGGTACAAGCGGTGCACCATTTGCTAGCAGGACCCTTCGCAGAAGGTCAATCTTTTCTTTCTGTAAAATTGGAGTTTGGAGATGCAGTGGGGGAAACTTTTTGCGGATTGGTGGAATTTCCCCTATCAATTGGTTATCCAGTTTCCGGAAGAAGCTATCAGTTGGAGGAGTTGGATGGCACTCTGCTCAAGAGGAAGTTGGCGGTGGCTTGAAGAAATTCCACATGGGGGGCACTAAATAGTTTGACAAGACCATGGAATCCAGTGACAGCCATAAGCACATGGTTAAAAATGGGGAGAGGGAGTGAAATTCTAGCAAGGAGGAGTCCTTGGAGGATTGAAAGTCCGTGTCAACTTTCAAGTTGTGGAGGGAATATTGGTAAATGGAAGCCCAGATCACTGGAGAATTGTGGAAGTTCAATTCATCAAAGGCCTTTATCTGGGGTGTTTTAGGTCCCTTATAAGGCGATGTGTTATTACAGCAATTTTTTCCTTAGTCTGCAGAGTCTTTTTTGGAGTTATTGTTTATTTAAATCTTACTGAGTTTTTGTTCTGGATTTCTATCTCAGCTTTTGTGTCCCAGCTTTTGTGCATCATTTTTTTTCTGTTTTTATCTCAGATGAAGAAGAGTTTTCACTAGAGGTTTTTGGAGTTTTTTTTTGTATGTGTTTGTCTCTTTTTTTAGGATAATGCAGGAAATCAAGCAGAATCTGTAAAAATTTTAGAGCAAAGGCTCCGGATGGAAGGGTCAAGAGACAATAAAGAGATGTCTTGTGTTGCCAAGAGGAGTGGATGTTGGAGTCAAGGGGGCACTCAAGTTCAGTATGAGGAGGAACAGATGAGGTTCATTCACTTGTGGTTCAGCTGTCTTAAATAAGCTAAGTACAAAGGAGGCTGACAAGTGGTTGAACAAGGTAATAGAAATGAATAGGAGACATTCAATACTAGGTCATCAGAGACCGCAACATTCAATACTAGGTCATCAGAGACCGCACAACATGGAGGACTACAGGACTGGTTGCACTCAAGATTCAGGCAACACTACTAGTAGATCAAAATTCTGACACACCCCCTTTACTGAAGCTTGAGGGAGTTAAAACACAATAATGAGTTGAAGACTTTTTGACTCTTGCATGTCTATTAAATCCAACATTACCACCTGGTATAAAGAGATTTTTGAACACTACAATAAGGGAATATTCCATTAGAGAGGAAGGAAATCTTGTGATTTTTGAACTACAATTGAACCTACAATAGAGCCTATTACATCAACAAGTTACACAAAAATTCCAATCATAATTTTTGAACCCCAGACTATTCTGAGCAACAACTTGAAAATTTTTTCCACAAAGGAGCCATAAAAATGAATTACCCACAAAGGAGCATGATAGACAAAGGAATCAATGGATGAGACTACCTAGCACTACTACGTGTGATTTGAGGTAGTTCTGAACCGGAGAATGGAAGTAAAGTTGGAGGACTTTTTAAGGTAGTGACCGGACTTGAGGATGTGAGATTAAAAGTTGTCGCAAAGCTAGCGAGTCGAGTAAGGTGTTGACAAGTTCGCGCGCGAGGAATGGATCAATAAAACTATCGGCAAGATTGATTCAGCTGAAAGCGAGTGGACAGGATTGAAATAAAGACCGGTAAGAACAACAGTAGCAGGATGGCCACAACGAAGCATCTGGAACCAATCAATAAGGCTGATTGATCAAAATGGAAGGGGAAATGTTGATTGATTGGACAACTTGAGGTGGCAAGCAACTGGACGACTTTGAACGGTAGCAACCAAACTGGAATTGCAGGGTCTAGAAGTTGAAAAAGTGAGCCTTGTTCTTCTTGCTTGAGTCGGAACAAGAGATTGACTTGGGAGCTTTCTCAGGGTATTTGACCCAACAGTTCTTGGCAGGGTGTCCAGGCTTATTGCAGTGAGGGCAGTAGGTTGATTTTGAATAGAGGGCATGGTTGATGTCTCCAGGGGAATTGTTGATGGGATTGATTTTAGCTTGGGCCTCTTCTTTCTCTAATTGCTTGAGGATGTAATTGATAGTCTTTTTTTAGCATGTATTGGATTTTTTCAAGTAGTTGAATTCAAAAGGCAGTTTGGATAAGGTGAAGATGATCATTAATTCTTCTTCTAACTTTAACCACACAAGTTTCATCTTTTGAGTCAAGGCTTGGATTTTTGAGACAAAGTCAAAGATGTTATTTTCAAATTTTATCTTGTTAAATTGAGTAGAGGCAAGCGTTTAATTGATGAAGTTGTTGGGCATTTATCAAGACTTGAGTAGATCCCAAAGGGCTATGCTGTTGCGTTTGTCAGAAGAGGGAAAGGAACCAGCAACATATGATAAGTTGTCCTTGTTGAGGTGATCAAGGATAATGTTGTAAGCCTTTCAATTTAGTTTATCAAATAGTTTAGCGTTATTTTTATCTTTGTTATTGGAGGGACGGACTACTTCTTTGAGGATGATCTTGAGAGCATTGATAGAACCTAATTTCCCTTCCATAGCAATTGACCAGGTATAGTAGTTGTGAATGGTAAAGAGTAGTTTCTGATTGACAGTGACAGAAGACATTGAATGGATCAGAGGGGAGTCTTTGGCTTTTAACCATGTAAGAATTTTAGAGCAAAGGCTCTGGATCAAAGGGTCAAGAGAAAATAAGGAGATTTCTTGTGTTGCCAAGAGGAGCGGATGTTGGAGTCAAGGGGGCACTCGAGTTCAGTATGAGGAAGAACAGATGAGGTTCATTCACTTGTGGTTCAGCTGTCTTAAATAAGCTAATTACAACGGAGGCTGACAAGCGGTTGAACAAGGTAATAGAAATGAATAGGAGACATTTAATACTAGGTCAAAAGAGACTGCAACATTCAATACTAGGTCATCAGAGACCGCACAACATGGAGGACTACAGGACTGGTTGCACTCAAGATTCAGGCAACACTACTAGTAGATCAAAATTCTGACGGAATCCTTTCTGGGGAGGGGGCCAGGAACCATATTATATTTCAAGAAATATATACAAGGAGCATGGAGAAAAACCTTTTTTAGGTAGAGTTTTTTTAGTTTTTTTGTATATTTCTTTATGAAGTTTTATATTATTATGGGGAAGTCTAAAAGAAGAATATGGTGCAGTGGAGCTCACCACAGGCATGCTGGATTTTTCAGAGGAGCTTGAAAAACTCCAAAGCTGGGATCCCAACTTGTTTTTTGAGTATTTCCAGTTTTTTCTCCTCCAATTTGCGGAGGTACAAGTCAATTTCAGCTTCCTCAATTTCTTGGCCAATTTCTTTGTTGTCACTTTGGATTGTCCTGGGCTACAGATAGACTTGGCTGGATAAGGTAAAACTGGATGGGCAGGAACGGGAGAATTATAGGGAAGGGAAGGGCAACAGTTTCTGGATTGGTTAAAAGTAGCGCAGGGATCTTTGGACCGGTGACGGAGGCAACAGCTCCTCTGCGGAAGGTTCAGAGACTTTTAGGGGTTTTGGAGTCAGCAGGAGGATTTCAAAAAAAAAACTTATGGATTTTTTGCGGTTAGTCAGAGCTGATCACAATTGATGAGTGGGAGGACTCAGCCTCCGCAGGTAGAGAAATGGTAAGAGTACTTGGAAATGGAGGAGTTGGGGATGCGGGCCAAAAGAGGGAAACATTGGGAACAACCAGAGGGGTATTGAATTCATGGCCACTTGAGTGAAGATTGGAGCTGTCAGGCCTCTGCATTAATTGTCTGATTCCAAATTTTGAGTTACAAAGTTGGCCCCAGGCTTGGGTGGTGTTTGCCCATTTGGCAGAATTAGCAAATTCTGTGCATTAAGGAGGCAGTTAAAGGATTATCTTTGGCCTCTGCAACAGGAAAAAACAGGGAAGCGCAATCTGTTTCCGGATTTCAATCTTTGTTTTTGATAGGTTCATCATTATCCACCACAAATATGGCCATAGGGCAACAAACAAGCACCTGAAGTTCCCTAAGCAACAGGCATTGCAGACTGCATGGCCAGAGGTGCGGGTGCAAGACCTCTGTGTCTTTGTAGATTATTTTCAGGAGTCCATGGTGATGAAGTAGGAGAAGATTCTCTGAAGAAGTAGTATTTGGGGAGTGAAGTAGGAAGGGGTGGAAGGATAACTACCAAGCTGGTCAAGCGTGGGAATCCTGGGTACAGAATTCAACTTGTGGGGGGATGTGGTGATTATTTATAGACACAAACGCAATTAGGCTCAGCAGGCAACATTTTACCCAAGAGGCTCAGCAGTGGGTGGGCAGTCTGCAGCACCATAGGTTTGGAAAAGAATTTTGGTGGATTTTCTTTTCTGGTAGAAAATTTTAGGCTCAGAATTTGTGTGGAGCATTTTTCTGCAGCACAATGGTACAGCTGAGCTGGGGTTTTTGCCATTTTAGGAACAATTGTCAAAGACATAACTTTTGTGTAAAATTATAATGGTTGAATATAACTTACCCTTGGCAATCATGGATTTAGGAGTGGGGAAGAAAGTGGTTGGAGATATGTGGTAGGTACCCAAGGACTGGCTATGGGGAATGCACTGAGGTTGCGGAGGATAATTAATTTTTGGTAAAATCAACACTCAATTTAAAAAGGGGAAATGCAATTGATCGTGATTTTTCAGGAATATTTATGGGGATCTTTTGTTATGTTGCATGCGGGATTGAGGGTGATTGACTAAGGAAGATCAATGGGTATCTGTTTTTAGAAATGCATTGATGCAAGTCAATTGGTAGGTTTATTTGAGATTACAACAGTATCACCAAATCTATTGTATGTGGAAAGATCAGCTAGGGAGATCAGGGCTTACAGTGAGCTTGATCATTGCAGAATGGATGGAAGGAAAATTGGAGGAAAATTGGTTACTTTTCCCACTTCTTTTGTTTGGAGTTGTTCTTTTTGGTTGTGCATAATAGGGAAATTTGTATTTATTGTATGGGGAGGGCAAGGTTATTGTATCTTATCTTCTAGTATCATTGGAGTCTGGTGTATTACCTTTTAAAGAGTTTTATTGGAGTATCCTTTTTTTTGTGTGTGCTGTGCGTAACAGCCTTAAGAAACATTTATTTAAGTTAGCTAGGATTAATTTTAGGGAATATTTCAATTAAAGAGCTTTTTGGGGAGTCCATGCTAGGCTATTACTGTAATTTCTTTGCAAATCAGTCAAGGGAGCTTCTGTAAAATGCAGAGCAGAAGTGTAGTCTTCTATTCTGGCACAGAGCGGTTATAGTAAATAAACAAGCTAGAGAAGTATCAGGTAACCAAGACGGATTGGTGCGGAAGTTTAGTGTATCACATAATTTATTTCCAAAAAGGAAGGATATATCTAAATTAATGGAGAGTGAAGGCTTTTTTCATGGGTTTTGTTGATGGAAACACTCTCCCCTTGAGTGAAAAAACTAAGCTAGATGGCAATCAATATTTTTATGCAGAAAAAAATTCAATTTATTCACTTCTTTTCCAAAGCCTTTGATAGCACACTGAAAAATTATCTTTTATCTAATTTTATAGAAAATCTGTGGCACTAAAACTTGTTTGTGATGAAAACAAGAAGTTAATATCCCTCCCTTCTTAACTTCCAGGTTCTTTTCACAATCCATATGTTTCCAATTGGATGCAGATTGCCCAACAAAAAGAGAACTCCTTTGAAAAAGCTCAATAACCTCTAGCCAACTCAGCTTATGCTGGCAGGAAATATCTTTTTACGGCTTTTTGGAATTTTTCTTTCAATTATCTACAAAAAAAAATTTAGTATATAATCTTGTTCAATCACACATTTGTATTTAACATGCAATTTCTTTTCTCAAAGGAAGATGGGCCAGCTTAAGTGAAATGCAAAACCAGCTTTAAAATCCCAAAGACATGAATATCCTCATCAACTTGATTAACAGTTGTGTAATCCTTCACAATCTTCAGGCCAAAATCAAACATGAATGGGAAGAAATATTTGAAGATGTTCCCAATCCCCCTCAAGTGATCCCTGTCTTATCTTGTTTCTCATGTTCTTCCATCGAAGAGCAGATTCAACCCCTCACACTTTTTCACTTTGATTAATAGCATTCAGTTTTGAAATAGGCAAAAAATGAAATCACAGTAATTGTGTTTTTGAGGTTAGTCCAACAATCCTAGGCTGAGTTGTGGTGGGGTGGGGGGGGGGTTCTTTTTGGTGGACTTGAAAAAACAAAAAAAAACCTCCACCTCATACCTCTCAAATCACCAGGCCACCCACCTCACCCCACTCACTCACAAGTCCACTCCTTCCTCCTCCTCACCAAACCACCTCACCCACTACCACCACCTACAATACTCACTGATTCACCACAAACTCCACCTCACCAACCTCACTAGCACACCCTCCTCCAAACTCTACCTCTCACCCAACCACTATAAACCTCTGCATTGAGTCACTCTACTATAACTTTTTTCTCCTTGCTTATCCCCTTCCTTAACTCTCCCTTGAAATCTCCTGGGCTCCAGCCAGCTTTTCTCCTCCTCTGCTTTTGGTAAGTCTCTCCCCCCCTCCTCCTACTCCTCATCATCATCATCCCTCAAACAGAAAGCAAAAAAAATTTTTGCTTGCCATTTGATTGATCAAACAAAGAATCATTTGCTCTAGGTTCAATCAATCAAACAAACCACAAACATTTGATTGATTAGTTATGGTTTTATCAGTCAATGATTAATTGATTGTGGTTTGTTAGATTGACTCAACTGCAATAAATTGGTTAATTTCTTGCGGTTTGATCTGAATATGATTTCCCTTCTTCATCTCCTTCCCATCCTCCTCCCAGATGATTAAAAAGTGGGACTGACATTTCTTTTTGGTTTTTTTGGGGGGGAAGATTGAGCAGTTTTTTTTTTTTTTTTTTTTTTTTACATTTGTTGATCATCTACCTTGATTATAACTGCCTAATATTTTATTTTATTCCATGCAATGCAACAAATTGTTCCACCCCTTGCTCCTTCTACCACCACTGTTTTTCTTGAATTCCAATTCTTCTCCCACTGAACTGAAAATGTTCCTCAATGACTTTCTTGATCCTCACCACAATTGAATTATTATTTGAATGGGAGGGAACAAGATTGGAGGGAAGAAGATGGGAGGAAATGGTTTGATAAGCATACAGAGAGATGGAAGTAATAGGGCTTTTCAGCAAAAGCGGGCTCAAACCAATATTACAAAATCTCTTTGGAACTATCAGAGGGGAGGATCAATGAAAAGGTTAATTGGTCTGAGAAAAAACTAAGACCTTAATATTTATCCTGCCATCATTTCCAAAAACACAAAGAACTGTCAAAAAACTTCCCCTGAAGAGTTTGAACGGGCCAAAAAGAAAAGCAGATAGTTCTGTTTCTTCTCCTCTGGAAAATTACTTTTCCATCATCAATCCAATCATGAGTCTCTCATTTCATTAATCAAATTTTTACCCTTGAATAAACTCTCTGAGCAAGAGAAGAAGGACATCAAATTGGTCACCACTTTCCTTCAGCAATGAAGAAAACTTTTCAAAACTGTTGGTCCCTCAAGATCTTGGGGTGGAAAAATAAGTGCAATTGGATGGCCAAAATAAACACACCCTTCTGAGCTATTTGGACAATATTTGAAGAAATTTTCTGTTCAATCTTCCCCCCAATATTATTGGTTTTTAAACCTTAGTTCTGACAAGTTCCCTGAAATTTTAGGCCAAAGGTTCCAAAAAAAAGCCCAGCTAGCCTTTGAATCAAATCCTCAAACAATGAAGGACAACCACATACCCTCGTTCTCTTTTTTGGAATTTGGATCCTGCCTCACTTTTTTTGACGTTTATCCCTATATTAATTTCAAATCCAATTGATTCTACAACTCTCCCACATTGACAAAGGCGTAGTCTCCTCCTATTCCTTTTTACTGGTGGTTCAAACCAAAAAATGAAATGGAAAAATTATTGACAATGAGGAATAATATCATGTATCTGATGGCCATTTTTTTCCTGACTTGAATTTTGGCATTGAATTCAAAAAAAGGCATGGTCAAAATGGCTTTGGCAGAAAATAAGTACAAGCACTGCACTTTTCCTGCTGTGGAGACTGCCACTCATACAAGGATGGAAATTTTAATTAATCAACAAAAAAACTAGGAAAAATTTCAAGGACTTGAACAGTGGAAAAAAATACTCCAGAAAAAAATTTCAATCAAAATAAAAAAGGTTTATTTTTTTGGTGGAGCTGAAAATAGTCTCAAATTTTGTTTTAATTCAAAATAACTTTTGTGTTTTTCTTGTTGAAACTTTTATCCAAGGAAAAATATTTAAAATCCAATAAATCAAGTAATTTGTTGGATTTCTTCCACTTTTCTACTGCTACCAATAACATATCTTTTTTTCCCATCACAAATTGTACCCTCTCCTTTTCCATTCATTATTCCAGTCAATCCTTCTCCTTCCCCTATTTTTGAAACTCCAGCTCAGGCTGTTTCAATTTCCACTCAGCATCCAATTTTTGTTGACAAGCAAAAATCTTAGCTTTCAGCTTTTGAGAATCAATAGGCTGTTGAATATCCCACTTTTCCTTTTCAAGTTTAAGTTTTTCAGATTCAGCTTGTAATCTCACTTTTTTTTGTAGGGGAATATTGAGAGAAATTTGATTGGGAACCAACACCAGACTAGAATTTATTTCAAAAAGAAGAGAAGAATTGAGCTTAAGAGACAATGAGAGATGAAAGAAAAGTAGATAAAATCAACGGGATAGTAACTGGCAACAAGTTTGAAGATTCAACGAACTGTATTAATGTGGATTGAGAAGACTCAGGTGAAAGTGGCCAGTTATGAAAGAGACTAAGCCAGAGACAAAGTTGATTTGATTGGATAGGGGGTTTTCAGGAAATGAATGCAAGATTCAGTTTACAACTTGACTGATTGAGAACTTGTTTCAAGTCCTGAGATCTTACAATATTCAAGCTGGCTGCCAGTTGTCTGACAGTGGTTTGTTGACTAAGTTGATGATATTTTGATTCTTCTGTGGATTATTTGTAACTGAGATTGAAGTAACTGCAGGATTATTTTTCCTATTAGGCCAGGGAGCATTGAAAAACCAGAGACACTGCTCAAGGTTCTATAGAGTTGAAGCGCTCTGGAACTGGAGTATTTTTAGTTGACATTGCATGTGGTCTCAGTTGATTATTTGATAAGATGAAGTACAGACAACATAAAAGTAGAAAGAAAAATAAATGAAAAAGAGTTGAGTAAGGACAAAAAAAATTACTGGATATAATGTTAAAAAATATCAATGGGCTAGATTTCAAAACCAAGGAGATTCCATCAATGGACTTACTTGAAGCTTGCTTCTCCATGATATCTTCATTTCTGGAAAAATTGGAAGTTTTTCTCCTATTTTGACAGCTATTGGGATTGATGTTAATGTAATTTAAGGCTGTTATCTTTCCCTTTGCAGGGGAGATTTGTGTGGAAATTTTGTCACTCTCATTTGAAGATGATTTGGGAGGCACCAACTGGACAGAAAAGACAAGTAATTTCTTGCTTACTTGAACATATATTGATTGTAATGGAGATAGTGGAATAACTTGCTTCTCATTGGAAAAGTTGTTGATTTCTTCCACCCCAGGAAGAGAGCAATAAAAAGAAGTAAGTGAGGGGTCCAATTAAGTGTTTGAATCATTTTTAAATTCCAATTAGGACACAATTGGAGCTGATTATGTTGGAATATCAACCTTGGAATTGGATTGGGGGCACTCAAAGTTTTCATCAGGATCATCATTGCTAGGCTGAGAATTCACAGACAAGTCCTCAGCATAAGATGAATTTTATTTTTGCAAAAGAAGCTCAAGTGGTGATGTTTCCCTTATTTCCAAATATTTCATCCATTTTAATATAAAAAGGACAAATAAATTCCCAATTATCCACCACCAATTCAATTCCCTTGGCTTTATTGGAGTCCATGATACAAAAGCCTGTAGAGATTGAAATTGAGTGGGCCTTTTGTACTTGCCTCAATAATTCTTGAATTGCTCCCTCATCTGTTTGGATGAAAGATCCATCCTACCTGTTGTTGTTTTTTTTCATTTCATTGGCCATCAGGAGATAACTTTTAACCTTATAGGAGGGAGGTTGGCAACGTGAGGTTGGCAACGTTGTGTTTCATTGTTGGATCCAAAGCAAGCGTCATAGTTGGAGGGAATTTTTAGCCAGTTTACAAAGATAATGTGATCAGCTCTCTTGAGCTGACTTGAGCCTTTGGAAGCTGACGGGGGATAATTTTTTGATCTAGAGTTCCTTGGGGATGTTTGATTTGGTGCATTGGATTTTTGTGTGGACTTGGGGGGGAAGCTGAGAGGCCATTTGGAAAGAGTGGGATGGATGAAGGAATGAAGCAATCAGAAAAATGAAGAAATGAGATTTTGAAAGTTATGGGACCAATAAAGTGATGAGAGTTATGAGAGTGATGGGAGTGATTAATTTATGAGAGTGATGAAGGTATGAAGGGATGAGAGAAATAAAGGAATGAGATTTAGAAAGTGATGAAAGTGATAAAGTGATTCAAGTGATGAAATGATAAGAGAAATAAGGTGATGAGACTGATCAAGTGATGAGATTGATAAATTGATGAGAGAAATAAGGTGATGAGAGTGATGAGGTTATGATAGCAATAAAGTGATGAGAGTGGCCAAGTGAAAAGGGGATGGGGGATGAAGCAAGGAGGAAAGAAACAAAGAGATGAGAGCAATTTTCATAACCCCAGTTCTGACACTCCTTCAACTAAACCAATCTAACCTCTTCCACCAGCTTCACCCTCTCCCTGTATGATATAAGCTCTATGTCCATGTACACCTCACCACTGTGTCATGTGATTCAGTCAACCTTCTCAGGATCTCTCCCTCTCTCCATGGCTTGTTACATCCTCCATCTCTCCTCAACCCAATTGGTATATGAGTTAGTACATATTACACTTAGTATATACATAGTACATACTCTCCACTGTCTATTCAGCTCATACTCCCAGGACTCCAGATCAGTAAATGTCAAACCTTCCTAAATAGGCCCAAAACCCAATCAGTAAAATACAGCCTCCAGCCCAATCAGCCAACATGTAATACCCTGGGAACTCCAACCTGCAACACCAGCCACTCATCACTCAAGGCCTCCTTCTCAGCTCTAACATATACTGGCCTCTCCTTCCCTCCTGGACAGATTCCCCCCAAGTAATTAGTATACTACTTCTTACTGGTTAGTCCCTCTGCCAGTAGGTGTCATCTCAGCACAAGACAACCTTCACCCAGTCTGTTTAACTCATATCACCTTGTCCCTTCCTGGTTTTACTCTTATAGGATTCAATAACTCCATCTTCAACAACAACCTCCTGGACTGCTCTTCTCACCCTTCCTCTTCTCATTGCTTGTACTTATCCTTTCATCTCCTTCATTGCAATTCCATCAATTCATTGTTGAGCTCTATGAGTAGTAGTACCTATGCCTTCAGCCCCTTGCACGACAGGGGTAGTTGTGACATTATACTATTTCCTTGTCCTTAATTACTGCCCACTCTCTACCTCTCAAATCATCACCTTTGACCAACTCCATCCCATCCCATCTTTGACCTTGGATAATAATTGCTATGCATGTTGTGGATCAGTGTGTTATTGAGCTGAACAGTATGCAGCCTTTGAAATTTCCAAAGAAGTTCTATACAAGTTGTAGCTACTCCTGCAGAAGCTATTCATTCCCTTTGTCAACTTCTCATTGGCTAAATCACTTGATTTTCCTTTTCAACATTATCCACCCTTCTTTTCAACACTCCCTCAAGAGATTTTTCAACGCTTCTTTGACCATTCCTAGGCGCCCTCTTGACCCGAATTCAAGGCAACTATGAAGCCCTGCGCCGCCCTCTGAAGATCTTTGATGTCCTTTGACGCCCTGTACGCGCCTTTTACTTTTCTTTGATGGCTTTGACTCCCCTTTGACTGTACTTTGACGCTTTTACTCAGCTTTGACATGCTTCAACACTGATTTAAAACTGGTTTGACGCGCCTTTGATGACTTTGATGTGCCTTTGACTGTACTTCAACGCTTTGACTCAGCTTTCATGCTGCTTTGACGCTGCTTTGATGCGCCTTCAAAGCCTTTAACTTCCCTTCAACTCCTTTGATGGGCCTTTGACCATTGTTGACCCCTTTCAAACCTTTTCTTCAAATCTTTTCCTGCACTCCTTTGACTCTTCCTGGATGCCTCTTTGACCCCAGTGCAATGCAACTGCAAAGCCCTATTATATTTATGGTCAGCAATTATCTAAGGCAAATGAGCAGTATTTAAATCAAAAGAAATTCTGGACACCTTGTTTCAATAATTTCTGATGGGCTCTCACAATGGGGCAATACGTTGGATGATATTAGTGATTAATTCAATTAGATGATGGATGGATAAAGTAAAACAGCAGGGAGAAGAGCTCCTTAAGTAAAAAAGATTGGCCTCTTGTGATCCCATGATACAACAAGCCAGAAGGCAAATTTTCCGCTCCAAAAAAGCTTTACAGGCTCTAAAGGCCTTGTTACTTGGTTTGGGCTACATCAGCCCGCATGGCATCAGCCCCTGTACCCTTACAACCAGTCTATTCCAGTTATTTCTGGTGTTTCCACCTCAATGGGGCTGAACCAGCCACTTAGCTGTTCAAACCCCTGGCTGGTTGTCTATTAAAACCGGCCTGTTACCTCACATGATTGCTGGTTTCCTCGTACAACCAGCCCCTTGCCATACAAATGGCCAGGAGGGACCCAGGACACACCTGGGTCTGGTCTCAGACACACATGGGGGGGGGGGGGGTGTAACTGGTGGACATGCCTCCCCACCTCTTTCCCTCAAATCCCTGGAGGGGGTGGTCAAATCCCCCTACCAATGGCCCTGGAGGTTGATGCCCCCAGGGCATTCTCATGCTAGGTGGGCTGGGGGGTGGTCAGGTCCCCTCTAGCCCGTCGCTTGTCCCCCTTGGTAAATGGGGGGGGGGGGGAGAGCGGCCCTTTGTTGGTGGGGGGGGTGGTCGATTCCCCCCCACCGCCGGTTGCCTCAATGCAACCAGCCTAGTTACCACGTTTGGTGGGGGGGTGATCAAGTCCCCCCCCCACCATTACCAGTTTCCCCTTGCAACTGGTCTCTGGCTGGTTCCATCCAGCCAGCCCTCCCTCTCCTCCTTGAAATGGCAAGAAAGGGGAGGGGGAGGAGCCGGGGCCACCAGCCCTGCGCCTGCCACCCATTGCAGCAGCCTTGACAGGCTCAACAGCCGCAACTGGGGTGGGGGGGCTCCATTTTGATTCCCCCTTCCCCCTACAACGGCCCCGCGTGGGCCGTCAGGCCCCCTAAACGGGCCGTAAGAAAAAACAGCGCCCCCAAGTGGGCGGCAACACGGGAAGCAGCCCCAAATGGGCTGCAACATGGACGGCTGCCCAAATGGGCCGCCCCCAAGCACAAAAGGTGAGTTTAACATACTTTTCCGGGCCAGCCTGTCTGGCCAAGTATGTCCATAATAAACCTTGGGCCAAATTATTCCCATACAAGCCCATCTGGCTTTCTTTGCTGATATACCTCACCGGGCCCATCAGGGCCTGTGTAGCAATAGGCCTGTTTCACACATTTGGAGGCCAGTTTCCCCAAATCAGTCACATCCACACAGGCACATATGGTCCATGTGTGTGTCCAATGGGCTACAGAGGCCCTCATGTACATCTCATTTGGATTACAATCATATGTACAGACACGTAAGTGCTGACGTATTTTAACACATCCCCTTAATCCAAAAGGGGTGACATAGGCATGTTAGTTACAAAGCCTTGATGCTTGTTCCTATCCAAAGCCTTAGTCAAGATATCTGCAATCATTTCTCCTGTTGGAATGTACCTAAACACAATCCCTTTGTAGTTAACTGCATTGGGAATATACTTATAGTGAACATTGATATATTTCTTTCTTGAATGGAACACTTGGTTTTGCGCCAATGAAATAGCACTCTGGTTATCAGAATACAAGAACGCAAACCCTTCTGGTTTATGTGTATCCCCTAAGAATTTTCTCAACCTTTTTCATTCCTGTGAAGCTGCTAAGTATGCTCCATACTCAGCCTCTGTTGATGAAAGACTTATTTCCAACACCTTCTTGGACATCCATGAAACCAGATTCTTCCCTAAGAAAAATAAAAAACCACTTGTTGATTCCCTAGTGTTACCATCTACCCAACTTGAATTTGAATAACCAACCAAATCAAAGTTTGCTGACTTTGTAAACAACAGTCCCAGACTGTGTGTTCCTTTAAGATACCTCATAACTTTTTTCAAGGCTGACCAATTCCTCATTCTTGGCTTCTATAAGTGTTGCAAAAAGACGCCAATGGCAAAATACATCTCAGGTCTTGTACACTGCCCCAAATAATTAATAAATCAAATAGATGACCTTTAGTTTTTCCCAGATTGAACAAACTCCAGATACTCCTCATCTGTAGACTTCTTTAAACAGATGTTTGACTGAATGGGAGTACCAAACTCCTTTGCATCCTCTAAGCCATATTTCTTAAGAAGAGCTGCCATGTAATGGCTCTGGTCAAACTTAATACAATTCTTGCTCTTACTGACTCTCATTCCTAGCACCTGTTGCGCCAGACCAAGATCTTTTATTGTGAATTCCTTTTTGAGGGTCTCCATGACTTTCTCTTTACCAATCCCAATAATGATCATGTCATCAACCCATACAAAAAAAATTGCATCCTTTCTCACAAATAGACAAGGGTTGGCCTCAGATGTCTTGAAACCAATCTGTATCAGTTTCTCACTCATGGTATTATACCACAACCTTCCTGCTTGCTTCATTCCATACAAGTATCTACACAGCTTGAGGAAATATTCCCCTTTATATGCTGAAAGAAAACTTCTAACACAGATTTTCTTCATGGTTTCTGGTTGAGTCTCTACTAACAATCCACAAAAAAAATCAGGAATTGACATATAAACAGTCTCCTCCTCTCCAAGTTTTGCATTCAAGTATGCTGTTACAAAGTCAGCATGTCTGATTTCTTCACCCAACTCCACAGAAAGAGCAATGATGTAACTGAATCTGGACAGCCTTCTAGTTAGTGAGAATGTTTCTTGGTAATCAATACACTCTCTCTGCTTGAAGCCCTGTGCAACACATCTAGCTTTGAACCTCTTCAAGTCTCCACTTGTGTCAAACTTCTTGTTTAACACCAATCTAGACCCCACAATGGTCTTTCCTTTTGGAACAGAATCCTGCTTAACTACTTCAAAGACACTATTGTTCTCCAGAGAGTCAAATTCCTCAAAAATAGCACTCTTCCAGTTGGCTCTCTCATCAGAATTAATAGCTTGGCCAAAGCTATTTGGGTTAACTCTGTTACCCATTGGTGAACTCCACTCTAGGACTTCATTGAGAATACACTTTTCCTGAAATCTATCTTCCTCATATCCTGCCGCAGCATAATGGAAATTCCATTCCCTGTACCTATCAACTGGCACTGTAACCCTACCACTCATTCTAACTGGAGGTGGAGGCTCATCAGGTTCCAAATTAAAGGACTCCCCTGAAGGGGGTACTAAACCCTCTGGTGGCACGTCTGCCATTTCTTCATCTTCTGGAACCACATGTTCCTCAGCTTCTGCTGGTGAAATAGGTGCTAATTCTATTTCTTGCCGTGGCTTATTAACAACAATTTCTTCACTACTTTTCAGTGGGAAGGTACTTTCATCAAATTTTACATCCCTACTCCGGATAACCTTTCTTGTCCCTGGAAAAAAGATCCTATACATTTTACTTATAAAATAATGGCCTACAAGTGCCCCTGTTCTGGCTCTAGGGTCTTATTCTCCAACCATCTCATCATGGTGGAAACTTTAATACACCAAGCAACAAATTTTTCTTAGGTGTGATGTTTTGGGGTACAACTTCCAAAACTGATAATGAGGACTCTTCCCATTAACACTTACAATTTTGTGCAACAGAAAGATGGTACACATCAACTCAGCCCATAAGAACTTTTGTATACCAGATTGAGACATAATATTTCTGACCTTGTCCAGTAAAGTCCTATTCATTCTCTCAAATATTCCATTATTCTGTGGATTACTTGCAGTAGTGACTATATAAATGATACATTAATCTTTCAATAACCTCTCAAACTCTTTACTCACAAATTCACCTCCTCCATTTTCAATAACCCTCTTGATCTCCTTCATTAGATCATTCTGTTTCCAGACTTTGAAGATTACAGAAACCTCCTCTGTGGTCAGATCCTTAGATCAAATTGGTTTGACGCAAACATAATTAGTTGCAGTATGAACTAAATTGATGAAGTATCTTGCCCCACCAAGGGACTCCGGTGTTAATGGCCCTGAAAAATCAATGGCAAATTCCTCTCTAGAAACATCAGTGCAATCTCTACTCTTTGAAAATACATTTCTAGTCTTACCCCCAAGATAAAACTCTCACAGTTTCTGTCCTTGACCTTATGGCCACTTCTATTGTGAGCAACAGTGATCAGAGCTGAGATTTTGAACAAGGTTGCACACAAAAGCTTGTTCCAAACATGTCCACTAAAACAGTTCTCCCATTGATATCAATAACAAACCTATCTTCTTGAAGATAACAAATCTGGAAACCTTTTTTCCACAACACTCCAGAAACACAAAGTTATAAGGCAACTCTGGTATATAGAACACTTTCTCAAAAGGAATTTTGGAACCCAAGTGATTTGCTAGAATAACTTTTCCAATTCCCTTAATTAGGACAAGTCTGATTTGGTGAGGGGGTGTCCTAGCCGGTTCACAGCCGGAACAGCTAGACACCCCAGAGTGTTTCTTTCCTTAACTTCTTTTCCTCTCTTGGATGACTGTGTGCGCGCGCTGGTGGAGGGCGGTTGCCTTTGTTGCAGGATGGGTATGGGGAACTGGGTGGAAGTTTGGCTGGGGCGGTCCAGGTACCTTCTGGGGAACTTTGTTGGCTCAGGACGCAGGCATGGATCTCAATCTCACTCTCATTCTCATCAGGACGCGGGCGCAGATCTCAATCTCACTCTCATTCTCACTTATGACGGGCGGACGCAGACATTTCTTTAAAACTCACTTGGGATGCGGGGATGTTTCCACGGGACGACCTGCTGGGAAAGGACGCGCGCACAGAAGACGTGTTTTTCTCTAAATCAGGGGAAGAACGGTACACTGAAGAAAAAACACGGAAAGAGGGAAGGGGGGAGAGGGGGGGGCAATGCTCCTAAGCCATTCTAATCTTTTCCTGCATTTCCCCCGCAACAAAGCCAGTAAGGCCCGGAAAGACCCCAAAAGCTTATGCCAGGATTCCAAGGATTGAGCACCGGGGGTTGCTAGGAAGTTGCAGAGCATTACAGTAGACCTTTTGGCAAAGATCTCAAATCCTGCCACCGGGAGTGCCAAAACAACGGGGATTTCCGGGATCTTGGGGGGGCTGGTGAGGAGGGGGCCTCCGGAGGACCATCTGGTGGGCTTGGTGAAGCAGGAGGAAACAACAAGACAAAAATGGGTGATGTGGGCTGTTGAGGGGTGCCTTGCGGAGCCAGGGAAGGGGCCGGGGAAGGAGCTGGGGCCGGGGCAGGAGCCGGGGCAGGGACCGGAGTAGGAGCTGGAGGAGGAGCCACGTGACATCAAAGGATTTCATTGATACGCGGACCCCTTGTGCCTTGCATAACCTGGACGCGGTCCTCCCAGAATTTCATAGCCGCAAAGTTGGGGAAATCCTCCTCCCAGGGAGGTCCTGCACAGCAGAACGGTGAAGAGGATTCGCGGATCAAGCTTGAGGGGGGGCAGCAAAGGGGTGATCTGGGCAGAGTCCACAAGTCCTCTAAGATGGTTTCATTGTTGAATACCACAAACGGGTCTGCACGGGCCCTCTTGCGTGGGCAGGAACTGGAGCCAGATTGAGGGGGAGGCTGGGGCATTCCCTTGCTAAGCAAGCAGCGGTGGTGGCTGCGACAGCAAGCGCTGCAGGCGCGTCAACCAGGAAAAATCAAACACGTGTGCCCGTTGCGGGCGCAGAAATCACAGGGGATCATAGTGATGGAAGAAGTTGGAAGGAGGGGATTGGCTAGTACCTGGGGTGGACTGGGAGCAGGGGGGGATGGTCCGGTAGCGCGGTAGGGTCAAGGTAGTGATGGAAGGACCTCTGGGGACAGAACTCAACTTGGGGGGGGATGTGGTGTTGTATTTATAACCTTGGATTGGGAGCTGGGTTGCGCGCTGCGCACTCAGCAGTTGGATAGGTTGGGCTCAGCATTTGGGGTACGCGTGTTCTAGGCAGTGCCTGCTGCGGGCTCAGCAGCAGCAGATGAGGGCTCAGCGGCAGGGATTGCAGGGCTTGGCACCAGGTGCAGGTCGGGCCTACTCTGGGGGGCACCGGGCCGCGACCCGCCCAGGGAACGCGGATTAAGTGATGGAGCGGGCCCAACCAAGCTTGCGGGTGGCTAGTCCGGAAGGGTAGGGCGGGGCAGTCAGGGGTTGTAGGCGCTGGGGAGGTTCGCGCTGGCATAAGCACGGGTTGACTCACGGATTGTGGGACACAAGGTTTGCGCGGGCATAAGCACGGGCTGACTCACGGATTGCGGGATCTGCGGATGTGTGTGGAGGGATAAAACCCGGGGGCTTCAAGTAGGGAATGGCAGAGGGCTGCGCCATGAGAAGGACAAACCGGATGTACGTGATATTGAAGGGGAGGGTTTTGGACGGGTTGGGTGGTATGGGGTAGGGTTAGGGTGGAGCTAGGGTTCTGTACTTGGGGTCATATTTCATCTATCTTGTTGCTTGTGGTTGTACCTAGGTTGGGGCTGAGAGGGAGGACTCAAAAGTACCTCACTCTAAACTCCGGGTTGGATCATATCATATATCATCATCACCCTCTCTCTTCTGAAAACTCATTGCATCCAATCCCCTTACAGACGCTTAGACCAATAAATTCCAGAACCTGAGGACAACCTAGAGGGGTAACACCAATCTTGTTTCCACAGTGTGCGTAGATCTGGCTGAGTTCAGTTGGAGAAGTAATTGAGAGGTGGAGAACAGCGGAGTGAAGATAAAACAAGAAAGAAGGAAGGAAGTGATGAAAAGGAAGTAAAGGAATAATGGAGATATAGAAGTGTGAGAACAGTAGAAGAAGAAGAGAAAGTTGAATTGGAGCCAGGTGCAATTGAAAGACGAGACAGGTCAGATTACTGCAGAGGTGGTTTTGACAGTTCAAGTTTCAGGGGAAGGATTCTAGAAGCTGCGCGGGTGATGAAGGATTTCAGAAAGATTTCAACACCATTGAATCATCCCCAATGAGGATTAAGGTATAAACAAGTCTTGGGGTGGATGTTCAATTCAAGGTTTAAATTCAAACCCAAGAAGTTTAATTTCTGAATCTTATCACTTTATTATGAGTAATGTTTAATTTGAAGTGTCATTAAAAAATTGATAAATAAATGAAATAAACCTTATACACATACCCTTGTAGTTTTTTATCCACAAAAACCATGTATCTTTGCATGACTTATACATATAAAGTATATGTATTTCTTGGCAATCATCTTATGAGGTTTATTTCACAAGTTAAACTTCAATTTTCTCTTTATTGAAAAATTTTCAACACATTTTGAACTTGATAATTTTTGGTTTAATATCAAATAAGAATAATGTTAAGTTCTATAAAATTTTTGATACCATGGGATATGGATTATACAATATCTATTCCCAAATAATGAGGTTATTCTTTGCATCTATATTATATGAAGTGGGACTTAATAATGTATTTTGAATTTATTTTTGATGCACTTCTTGATGATATACATTATCATGATGATACTCACTATTAGGTTTTTTATTCAATAATTACTGATAATAAAAGCATACTTTAAAACTTTTATAAAGATTTACCATAAAATTACAACATAATTCATAATAATTTATTCTGCAATCTCTGTTGGCTTAAGCCATTGCTCTTGGTGCCCTAAAATTCTGGGGTGAGAAAAGTACTCAACCATGATACTAACAAGAAATGTGAGTTGTGCACAAATTTGGAAAATATTTTTTTTCTTGTGGCTGAGATCATCTAAAAATGTCTGAGAGCTGGTCCAGACTGGTGTTTGAGGTTCTTTCTAGCTTCTTTGAAAATTTCATACCAAAAATCTTTCATAGATTTTTAGTGTTGGGACAGTTTTTTTGAATCCATGTCTTTGATGTTTTCTTTCTACATTACACTCTAATGTCTAGTTCTGGGCCCAAGCCTATGACTGCTGCTATGAACACACAGTTTCTTTCTACTATGAAATATTGAAGATGAGATCTATGGGGAGAATCTTCTGAGAAAGAGAAATTGTTTTATTGAAAAAGGAAATGTTAAATTTTTTACCCTGCGGTTGCAAATGGCCACAAAACACTTTTTGGGGCCTATCTGAGTCAAAGATGGTCATTTGGGACCTTTGGTTATATTATACATATATATATATTTTAAAATATTTCTTATACTTTTATGTATCCATTTTTTTTAATAAATTTTATTTTAATAAATAAATACATAAAAAATACATAGAAATATATATATATAATATTCAAAAAAGACATACAAAATACATAAAAAAAATAAGAAATAATTTAATCAATTTAATTAAAAATATAAATATAAATAAAAAGAGCATGAATTTTCTCACGCCCCCAATACTTTCTTTCACTGATTTTTACATCCACCCACTTTCCAGCACCTCTGCTGCTACATGGACAAATCATTCATTGCAAGGGTTTTCAAGAAATTATTTTTTTTAATAATTAGACGCCAAAGTCCTATAGCTAGGCACCGGAAAACCTTATATAAAATGTTTGGTAATTTTTCAAGCATTATAACACCTTAACAATTCAATTTGAAAAATCAAATTTCTCATTTCATCTTCAATCAATTTTCTTTAGGTGCTTTAAGCATTCAGAAAAATTTCAAAAATAATGAAAGAGTTTTATATTATTTCTTGATTATTTCTTATATTGAATATTGAACCTCAAATAATTCATTTAAAAATCAAATAAATAAAATTAAAATAAATAAATAAACTCACAAGAAAAAATCAAATTACTCATTGTATATTTTGTGGTATTTTTTATATTGAATATTAAACCCTAAATAATTCATTCAAAAATCAAAAAAATTGAAAATAAATAAAAATGACATAAATACACAAACTCAAAAGAAAAAATCAAATTCCTTATTTTATTTTTGGATCATTTCCTGTGAATTTTTAATGAATTTTTATGGTGAATGAAGCTCCCAGAAACTTCATAACATTTGTGGATTTATTCTTACATCTTAAATAATTTATTCCAAAAATTTAAAACAATCAATTTCTCATTTCATTTTTTGATCCTGTTGTTTTTCTTTGCAATTGATTTTTTTTGGTCATCCAAGCTCTAAAACAGTCATATTAACAATCAAGCAGATATGTGAATTTATTGGGAATTTTTGGATGTATTATTGTCCTCCAAAAGATCCAAACATACAATAAGGTATTTGGTTTTTTCTTTTGAGTTTATTTATTTATTTTATTTTTTGATTTTAAAATGAATTCTTTGAGGTTCAATATTCAATATAATAAATACTCAAAGAATAATATGAATCTCTTTCATGATTTTTGAAATTTTTGGAAAGCTTAAATCACCAAAAGAAAATTAATTGAATTTGCAATTAGAAATTTGATTTTCAAAATGCAATTTTTAAGGTTTTATAATTCTTGAAAACTTGCCAAACATTTTTTATAAGGTTTTCAGGTCACTAGGTACGGTGATGCGGCGTCAAATTATCAAAAAGATCATTTCTTTAAACCCCCCAAAATTAAGGATTTTTCCATGTAGCAGCAGAGGTGCGCAAAAGCAGGTCAACATAAAATTCTATGAAATTAAGTGTTGGGAAAGTGAGAAAATTAATTTCCAATAAAATGAATAAAGAAAGAAAATGAAATCAATAAAAAATAAATCACTTATGTCAGCTTTTTAATACCAGGAACCTTGCAGTCCTTTAGCTACAGAGAGTGATACAAATACTGGAATAATAATATTCCAAAGATAAAAAATTAAAAAGCTCAAATAATAAATATTGGAAGAGCTGGTGCAAGGTTTACTTTGTTTGGCTAAAATTTTATTAATATATTATAAAAAGAGGGGCCACAGTATTATACTACTAGGGATCTTTAAAGACAAACAAACTCTCTTCAAGGGGCCTCCTTAGGCATTCTAAGAACCTTGGTATTGTTATGAGTGCCTTCTAAGTACCAATTCACCAATATTTCTGGGCAAAACACCACACAGGCTAGGGAAGGAAGTAACCAAATCACTCTGAGGAATAATTCCACAGAAAGGCCAAAAAAATTCAGAGAAATGGTTTCACAGCAGATGTGGTTGATTGCTTGACTATACGTTAATGAGGTCGGTTGGTTTTGAAAATAATAATAATAATTCAGAGTAAGTAATATATTGCTTGCTTATCTCCTTATGATCACTTGATTAACAATGAAATGGCTTCTGATTGATAATAATCAGTCCCTGATAAAACTGATTTGGAACAATAGATTGAAAGATTTCTTTATAAATAAATTTTTGGGGTGTAAAAAGCTTCTCAGGGAATGCAGAGAGGGTTCTTGTCATGGGCTGAGGGTAGCAGGCCCCCAGGGCAATTTCCTTACGTCCACTTGGTGCTGTTAATCAGCTGATCTCAGATCTGCTGATTTTCTGTACTAGATTAGCCACAGGGTCTTCGAATCTGTTAATTTTTTTTTTGTGATCATTCTGCACTTATCCTTTCTTTGTATTATCAATATTGAGATAAAGTGGTCAGATGTGGATATTCATTGATTTCCTATAATCTGCTGACCACTCAGATAATTTGTAATAATTTTTACAGCCACGCCTTGTAGTGTTTCATTGCCTCCAAAGATTAGGATCTTTCTCTGTTTTGGTCATCCTTGATATTTGATTTTTAATTTGAAATAATTTGAAATTGATTATTACATAATTTTATTTAGTTTTTAAGATTTTTAGACCATTTTTCATACATATGTCACACTATTACATATATCAGGTAAGTCTTACTAGTTTTTAGCTCTTGTGATTGGTACCTGTTGTCACAAAGGATCATGACGCGGGGATTAGTTCATTCAAATGCACAAAGGGTAGGATATGCTGCTTGTGTGGCAAAAAACAATTAGCTGCGCGCAGGACTTCTGTACGTGGGAATATGATGCTAAAGTTACACAGGGGTTGTGTAGGAACGCAGTGTTATAATTATGGCCAGCAATGAGCTTAGGCAAATGAGCAGTATTTAAAGCAAAAGAAATGCTGGATACCTTGTGTCAATAATTGATTGATGGGCTCTCACAATGGGGAAACACCTAGGATGATATTGTTGATGGATTTGATTGGATGATGAATGAATGGATGGAAAACAGGAGGGAGAAGAGCTCCTTAAGTACAAAAGATTGGCCTAAGGTGAGCCCATGATGCAAAAAGCCAAAAGGCAATTTTTCCGCCCCAAAAGAGCTCTAGGGGCTCTACAGGCCTTGTTACTTTATTTGGGCTACATCAGCCCACATGGCATCAGTCCCTGTACCCTTACAACCAGCCTATTCTGGTTGTTTATGGTGTTTCCACCTCAATGGGGCTGACCCAGCCCCTTAGCTGTTCAAAACCCTGGCTGGTTGTCCGTTACAGCCATCTCTCTTACTTATCTCAGCACCTGTACAGCCCTGGCCCCTCATATGGGCCAGGTGGGACCCAGGACTCACCTGAGTCCAACCAAAATCTCACCTGGCGGGGATGTAAATGGCGGACATGCCGTCCCCCCCCTCTTTCCCTCAAATCCCTGGAGGGGGTGGTCAAATCCCCCTACCAGGGGCCCTGGGGGTCAATACCCCCAGGGCGTTGCTACAGTAAGTGGGCTGGGGGGTGGTCAGGTCCCCTCAGCCCTTTGCTCCTCCCTGTTGGTAAGGGGGGGGGAGAGCACCCCTTCCATGGTGGGGGGGGTGGTCAATCCCCCCCCACCGCCGGTTGCCTTGATGCAAACAGTCTGGCCATCTCCTTCTGTGGGGGGGTGATCAAGTCCCCCCCACCATGACCAGTCGCTTGCTTGTCAAAACAAGCCAGCCTTCCCCATTCCCCTTGGGCCTTCGGGCCCCATAGACGGGCCGATGGCAAATACAGCGGCCCCAAGCGGGCCGCAACAGGGGCAGCAGCCCCAAGCGGGTTAAAAAGCTGGCGGCAGCCCCAATAGGGCTGCAACACGGGCGGCGGCCCCAATGGGCCGCCTCAAGCCCAAAGACTAAATAAACCATACTTTGGGGGGCCAGCCCGTCTGGCCAAGTATGTCCAAAATAAACCTTGTGCCCAATTATTCCCATACAAGCCCATCTGGTTGTATTTTCCCATATAACTCACCGGGCCTGTTAGGGCCTGTGTACTAATAGGCCTGTTTCACGCATTTTGAGGCCAGTTTCCTCAAATCAGTGGCATCCGCACAGACCCATATGGCCTGTGTGAGTGTCCAATGGGCCAGAGGAGCCCATTTGTGAATCCCATTTGGATTAAACATATAAGTAGCACAAGCGTAAGTGCATACGTATTTTAACACATCCCCTTAATCCAAAAGGGGTAAAATACACATGTTAGTTACAAAGCCTTGATGCTTTTTCCTATCTAAAGCCTTAGTCAAGATATCTGCAATCATTGCTCCAGTTGGCATGTGCCTCAACACAATCCCTTTGCAGTTAACTTCATTGCAAATATACTTATAGTGAACATTGATATGTTTTGTTGTTGAATGGAACACTTGTTTTTGCGCCAATGCAATAGAACTCTGGTTATCAGAATACAACAACACAAAACCTTGTGGTTTATGTGTATCCTCTAAGACTTTTCTCAACCATTTTTCTTCCCATGAAGCTGCTAAGTACGCTCTTTACTCAGCCTTTGTTGATGAAAGACTTATTGCCAATACATCTTGGACATCCATGACACCAGATTCTTCCCTAAGAAGAATACAAAACCACTTGTTGATTCCCTAGTGTTACCATCTGCCCAACTTGCATTTGAAAAAACAACCAAATCAAAAGTTGGTGACTTTGTAAACAACAGTCCCAGACTATGCATTCCTTTAAGATACCTCATAACTCTCTTAAAGGCTGACCAATGCCTCATTCTTGGCTTCTCTAATTGTTGCAACAAGACACCAATTGCAAAAGCAATATTGGGCCTTCTAGAATTCCCCAAATAATTACGAAATCCAATAGATGACCTGTAGTTGTTCCCAGATTGAAAAAACTCCATATACTCCCCATCTGTAGACTTCTCTAAACAAATGTTTGACTCCATGGGAGTACCAAACTCCTTTGCATCCTCTAAGCCATATTTTTTCAGAAGAGCTGTCATGTAATGGGTCTGGTTTAACTTGATACCATTCTTGCTCTTACTGACTTTCATTCTGAGAACCTGTTGCGCCAGACCAAGATCTTTTATTTTGAATTCCTTTTTGAGTGTCTCCATGACTCTCTCTTTTCCAATCCCAATAATGATAATGTCATCAACCCATACAAAAAAAAATTGCATCCTTTCTCACAAATAGACAAGGGTTGGCCTCAGACGTCTTGAACCCAATCTTTATCATTTTCTCACTCATGGTATTATACCACAACCTTGCTGCTTGCTTCATTCCATACAGGTATCTACACAGCTTGAGGATATATTCCCCTTTATCTTCTGAAAGAAAACTTCTAACACAGATTTTCTTCATGGTTTCTGGTTTAGTCTCTACTAACAATTCAAAAAAACCATCAGTAATTGACATATAAACAGTCTCCTCCTCTCCAAGTTTTGCATTCATGTATGCTGTTACAAAGTCAGCTTGTCTGATTTCTTCACACAACTCCACTGACAGAGCAATGAGGTACCTGAAGTTGGAAAGCCTTCCAGTTGGTGAGAAAGTTTCTTGGTAATCAATACCCTCTTTCTGCTTGAAGCCATGTGCAAAGCATCTAGCTTGAATCTTTTCAAAACTCCATTTGTTTCAAAATTCTTCTTTAACACCAATCTAGACCCCACAATGGTCTTTCCTTTTGGAACAGAATCCCTCTCAACCACTTCAAAGACACTATTATTTTCTAGAGAATCAAATTCCTCAAAAATAGCACTCTTCCAGTTGGCTCTCTCATCAGAATTCATAGCTTGGCCAAAGCTATTTGGGTTAACCCTGTTACCCATTTCTGAACTCAACTCCAGGACTTCATTGAGCATACACTGTTCCTGAAATGTATTTTCCTCATATCCTGTTGCAGCATAATGGGACTTCAATTCCCCATACCTATCAACTGATACTCTAACCCTACCAATTCTTCTTACTGGAGGTGGAGGCTCATCAGGTTCCAAATTAGTGGACTCCCCTGAAGCGGGCACTGAAACCTCTGATGGCATGTCTGCCATCTCTTCATCTTCTGGAACCACATGTTCCTCAGCCTTTGCTGGTGAAATAGGTGCTAATTCTATTTCTTTTTGTGACTTTTTCACAAAAACTTCTTCAATCCTTTTGAGTGGAAAGGTACTTCCATCAAATTTTACATCCCCACTCCGGATAATCTTTCTTGTCCCTGGACAATAGATCCTATACAATTTACTTATTAAATCATAGCCTACAAGTGCCCCTGTTCTGGCTCTAAGGTCTACTTTTCCAACCATCTCATTATGGTGGACACTATAATACACCAAGCAACCTATTGTTCTTAGGTATGATGTTTTGAGGTACAACTTCCAAAACTGATAATGAGGACTCTTCCCATTAACACTTACCATGTTGTGCCACAGGCAGACTGTACACATCAACTCACCCCATAAGATCTTTGGTAGACCAGATTGAGCCATAATAGTTCTGGCCTTGTCCATTAAATTCTTATTCATTCTCTCAACTATTCCATTATTTTGTGGAGTACTTGCAGTAGCGACTATATGAATGATACCATAATCTTTAAATAACCCCTCAAACTCTTTACTCACAAACTCACCATCTCCATTGGTGATAAACCTCTTTATCACCTTCATTACTAGTACATAGAACACTTCCTCACAAGTAATTTTGAAACCCAAGTGATTTTCAAGAATAACTTTTACAATTCTTTTAATCTGAATTGTTCTGCCTTTCTGACCAATATTTACAACTTCATCATAATCACTAAGATTTGAAAATAAATTTGTTTCAAAGAACATGTGATCTGTACAGCCAGGATCAATCAAAACAAGAACATCCTGCTTCAATCCTCCTAATAGGAAAGAAGCTTTATCAGTCACTGATAAGTTCTCATCTTTGAGGTTAAGATTACTCACTTTGTAATCAATCAAGTCCATTTCTTGATCCTCATCAATTTTGGCCTTCTTATTGGGACCTTCTTCCCCAACAACCACTTCCATTGGACCATGAAACACCACCATTGCAACATTTTTGGTAGTGAGATTGACCTCCTTGTCATTCTCTTTGGACTTCTCCATCTTCTTGGCCTCCTTTCAATCCTTATCACAATGCCCTTTGTTCTGAAAATTATAGCATAAGACCTTGGATAAATCCTTTTTTGACTTCTTGCAAGTTTTATCAGTCTTTCCAACAAGGGCTGTTCAAGGACCCCCCTTCATCTTGAAATGAAAATCATCCTTTTCAATCCTTTTTGGCACATCCTCCTCCCCAGGAAGAGGAAGAGATAATTCTGACTAAAGAATCAAACTCCTTTTGTAGCTTCTGAAGGATTAAGAGTGACAAACACTCAGGATCCATGTTCAGTCCTGATGACTTAAACTTGGCTATGCTAGACCTAGCCTCTGCAACAAACTGTTTACAATTCCAATATTCTAAATTAAACAGTTTATTGAAAGCTATACCATTCTGTTGAACAGAATCACCAGCATACTTGGACTTAAGCAACTTCCAAAGGATGCTGCCCCTGCTCCTCTCATCTTCCCCAAGATTATTGGCAACCCATGTCACATGATTCTCATCAAGATGCCTAAGGATGAGATTATAAGAATTTTTCTCCACTTCTGAACTGATTAAAGTCTCATCTGCATCCATTATCTCCCCACAACAGATGTTGTCCAGCTCACTATTCATAAGGACAGCCCAAGAATTATAATTCTAACTGTTCAGAACTATCTTGGTGGAGCTAACATCAGCGATATGGGACATCTTCTTGGAAAACTTGAGGTCTTTGAGGTTCCCCAGAGTAAGGTACAAGGGTCTAGAATGCTTGGAAGTAATGATGATGTTGGTACTGATAATGTGTTATAATTATGGCAAGCAATTAGCTTAGGAAAATGGGCAGTAATTAAAGCAAAAGAAATGCTATGCACCTTGTGTCAATAATTTCTTGATGGTCTCTCACAATGAGGAAACATGTTGGATGATATTGTTGGTGGATTCAATGGGATGATTAATGAATGGATGGAAAAAAGCAGGGAGAAGAGCTCCTTAAGTACAAAAGATTGGCCTCTTGTGAGCCCATGATTCAAAAAGCCAAAAGGCAATTTTTCCGCCCCAAAAGAGCTCTACAGGATCTACAGGCCTTGTTTGTTGATTTGGGCTACATCAGCCCACATGGCATCAGTCCCTGTACCCTTACAACCAGCCTATTCTGGTTGTTTCTGGTGTTTTCACCTCAATGGGGCTGACCCAGCCCCTTTGCTGTTCAAAACTCTGGCTGGTTGTCTGTTACAACCAGCCCTCTTACTTATCTTAGCACCTGTACAGCCCTGGCCCCTCATATGGGCCAGGTGAGACCCAGGACTCACCTGAGTCCAACCAAAATCTCACCTTGGGGGGGTGTAACAGGTGGACATGCCATCCCCCCTCTTTCCCTCAAATCCCTGGAGGGGGCGGTCAAATCCCCCTACCAGGGGCCCTGGGGGTATCAACCCCCAGGGCTTTGCTACAGTAAGTGGGCTTGGGGGTGGTCAGGTCCCCTCAGCCTGTTCCTCCTCCCCCTGGGTAAAGGGGGGGGGGAGAGCGCCCCTTCCATGGTGGGGGGGTGGTCAATCCCCCCCCCCCACTGCCAGTTGCCTTGATGCAACTGGCCTGGCCATCTCCTTTGGTGGGGGGGTGATCAAGTCCCCCCCACCATGACCAGTTGCTGGCTGGTTACAACCAGCCAGCACTACCCCTTGCCCTTGCAATGACGAGTGAGGGGAGTGGGAGGAGCTGGGACCACCAGTCCTGCGGCCACCACCCATTGCAGCAGCTGCAATAATGGCCCCACCTGGGCCGTTGGGCCCCATAGATGGGCCAATGGCAAAAACAGTGGCCCCGAGCAGGCAGCAATGCGGGTGGCATCCCCAACTGGGTTGTGAAACGGGAAGAGGCCCCAATGGGCCGCCCAAGCCAAAAGTCTAAATAAACCATACTTTGGAGGGCCAGCAAGTCCGGCCAAGTATGTCCAAAATAAACCTTGGGCCCATTTATTCCCATACAAGCCCATCTGGCTGTATTTGCCTATATACCTCACCGGGCACGTTAGGGCCCATGTATCAATAGACCTGTTTCACGCGTTTTGAGGCCAGTTTCCTCAAATCAGTGACATCCACACTGACCCATATGGTCTGTGTGAGTGTCCAATGGGCTGGAGAGGCCCATGTGTGCATCCCATTTGGATTACACTTATACGTAGCACACGCGCAAGTGCATACGTATTTTAACATGCAGGACTGTGCGCATGAATTGTGCCATAACACATTTCCACGTTTAACTTGTAAAATATACAAAACACATCAGTTTTTCCTGAATTTTAGTTTTGAAGCCTGTATGTGATAAAAATTCTGAGATCTTAACTTGGTCAAAAATTACCATATTGGTTCCATGATTTTTGTTCAACTTTAACTTAATTTATTTTAAATATGAAGGAGTTATAATTTAAGGGTGGGTTCATTGAATGACCCTTACTAATTTTGGGGGTGAAACCCATTTCTGCATTAATATTCATTTATTTACTGCTCCTTCTTAGTTTATATTAATGTTTTTGTTTGTTTTTTTTTATTGTGTTTTTGTTTTTGTTTTTTTGACAGGTTGTTCTGTGAATAGTAGCAAGCCAAAATTCCCCTCCTCCAAGATATGTCTATATCTGAAAAAAAATGGGTGTAATGTCTCCTTCTGGCTCTTTAATTTAGCAGGTGAATATTTTCATCTGAGATGTTGTGTTCTGGAAGCCATTCATCCTTATCAGTTGATTATCATTTGTACCTGACTATGTAAAGTCTAACAACTTTCCCTTTGGTCCTTTCTTTCTTATCTTTGAGGATTTTGCTAACTTTCACTTTGTCTTTTCTGGGATCATCTTCAAGAGGTATTGCTTGTGAAGTAGTGTGTTCTCCTTGTCCAGGATGGTAGTTTTTGACAAGACTTACTGGGAAGACTGGGTGTTTCCTAGAAAGTTCATCACCACAAATTTCTTCTATTGGATTCTTACCATGGAAATTTCTGATATTGAAAGTTCCAAAAAAAGCAGTTCTAAGCTTCCTATTTCCAGCTTTGTTGTTAAAATTGGTGGTAGAAACCAAGACTTGATTACCAATTTTGAAATTAGGTTCTTTATGAGTTTTATCCCACCTCTTTTTGTTATATTTAACAGCATCTTGAATGCACTTGGCAGCATGCTTGTTAGCTACATTATCATGTTCTTGAAATCAAGCTATTTTGGATGAATATTGGTTATCTTCTTGTTGAGGTTATCCTTGTGTAACTTAGGAATCCATCCTCTTTCCAGTATATAGGATGCTTCCTTAGTAGAAGAGTGTTTTCTACTGTTATAAGCCATTAGTAGGATCCTTCAGGGGGTAATTGGGTTACAAAGTTCATGTTGATTCCTTCTCATGTTTTCCTGGGCTCAGAAATTCTTTGAACAAGGCCAAACCTCTTTCCAGTATTCCTATTAGACTTTTGCAAGTTTCAAAGCTAGAAACATACTTGATAGTAGAATTTCTCAAATAAATCCACCAAGCAGTTTGTTTGACTTCATCCAGGGTCCTGTTAGTAGATAAATGAACAGATGAATAGTTTTGATGAAAATCACCTAGGAGATGTTTGTGTGTTCTTACTTAATCAGGACTATGACACTTGAGGTTTGATGTCTGTAGTATACTAGAACATCCCACATTGTAAGCCTTCCAGCTTTGTAGGGTTTTAGCAGCGGTTCAGTTAAACTGTTGACAAGTTCAGATGGAGGTGAAGTGCTTTCCATAATGTTGGTTAGAGTTTTCATGTCAGAGCTGTAAGCCTCTTTGATTTAGTTGAAGAGAGATTCATCTAGTTCACAAATGTGGATCCCTAGAATGGGAACTTCAATATTGAAAATATTAATATTCAGTATAGGAAATATATCATTGTCCTCTGTATCATGAGCAGGATTGCTTGGATCATTGTGTAGAGAATGCCTGCTTAAGCTATCAGCATTATGATTTCTAGCTCCAGCTTGGTTGACTATGGTCGTTTGGCCACTATAATGTTGTATGGTTATCTGCCACCTTAAAATATGCCTGCTAAGAGTCTTCATATTCATGACAGTCCTGACAGCATTTCAGTCAGGAATTACCAAAAAATTGGTACCTTTCAAGTCATAATGGAGTTTCTCCAGGGCCCAAGCAAGAGCAAGACACTCCATTTGGCTTGCACCATACTTTTTTTCAGTATCCTTAACTTGTTTGGATATGAAGAGTAAAGGTTTCTCCACTGGTTTCTCATCCTCTATAAATTCTTGGTGTAAAGAAGCTCCCATTCCTTGCATGCTAGCATCTATTTATAGCTTGAAAGTTTATATTAATCAGGTTGAATCAATACTGGGTTGGTAGTCATAGCTATTTTGAGTTCTGCATTATTTTTCAGTCTTTCATGAGTCATCTCAAAAAAAGGTTTGTGGCCGCCAATTTTGTATAAACACTTTACAAGAAGGGCAAACTTAGGTATGTACTTCCTATAGTAGCTTAAAAAAATGAAAAAAGATAGGAGTTCAGTTATGTTCTGGGGCATGGGCCTGTTCATAAAAGCTGCTATCTTGCTTGGATCAGCAGTTATTTTTATTCCAGAGACAATATGCACTAAAGCTTTGAGTTCTCCAAACCAAAATTTACAATTTTTCATTGATACTTTCAATCTCACAGTAGAGATTTTTTTGTTGAAAGGAAATCCCTATCAAGCTCTACCTGCGCACCTCCACCACTGCCCTAAACCTTCTACCCACCTTTAACAATCCCATTTTCCATACGTGCTCTGTCCACTGGCTTATTGCCTTGTTCCAATCTTCCATGGATCTGGATCTTGCTCATTGATTCTTTGGCCCCTTCAATTCTTTTGATTGCTCCTCCAATCCTCCTCATTGCTCCCTCAATCCTCCTCATCACTCCTCCTATCCTCCTTGTCATCTATCACTTCTTTCCTCTCTGCTCATCACCCACATCAAATCCACCACATCAACTCCATTGCCCTCAATCTACCATCATGCTACTCTTGACTGCCAGCTGAATACAATAATACCCTCAACATCAACAACTCCTTGAGCGTCACTAGCCATCCTACTATTGACACTGATCTCACCCAACAATTATAGGATTTCTTTTCTTTACTGTTCACATGTGAGGTTGTCTCTACACTGAATCCTGAACTAAATATCAACTGACACACATGCTTGCTTGCAATATATGTCAGATCTCTGTTTTCTTCCAACCTCATTTCAATTCCATTGTGTTATTGTTTTTTAAAGCGCCTGACCCTCTTCATGTCTGCATAGAGTGAGAATCCTTCTTCATTTCTTTCTTTTGTTTCATTCTTTTCCATCCTTCAAAACTCTTGTTGACCCACATGCACTCAATCTGTTGGTTCAGAGAATTCATTCAATTCAACTCTTCACGTTTGAAAGCCAAAATAGCAATTAACGCACCAACAAGTCAAGGCCAATCAAGTCCAAATCACCTGGACCAAAAGATATTAACTGACCTCTCCTCAAGAACCTCACGGACTCCATCCCTACATTGACCAAATCCAATTTCTCACTGTGGCGCTCAAAACTCATGACCATTTTTTTCTTGAAGGGAATTGTGCAATGGCTTCAATGATCTGAACCCAAGAAATGTCCTCCAGAAGTTAACCTTGAACTTATTGGATACATGTTGGCCAAGCTTGATAACATAAATTAAATTAATTGAGTTAAGGATCACCATCTCACAAATGGCATTGAGCTATGGAATTGATGAACAAATTCTATGCCTCCTCCCAGACTGCAAACTGCTCTTGAGTCTTCTTCAATTTCCTCAACCTTCAATTCAATCCCAAACATGTAAACAAGTTCATAACTGAAGTGAAGTCCTGCCTCATCTAAATCTCAGAAATTGGAATCCAAATGGACAACAACATAGTTGCATACCTGATACTGTACAAATTTCCACCGCAGCTAGAAAATCTCAAAACAACCATCACCCACACCCTTGGCAAATCCAAAATTGATGGTGATTTGGTGTTTTTTCACCTGAATCAAACCAAGAACAAAATTGCAGCCGGTACCTACACTTTGGCAATTTTAAATGCAGGCATCAAACGAGAGGTGGTTAAGTGTAGAGCCACCTGGCATAACCCACAATCCTCTCACCCCAAAAATTCCTGCTGGTGCTTATATCCTCACCTTCAACCAAACTTCAACAAAAACAACAACAAACCCAAACATCACAAGAACAAACCAGCCTTGGCCAACCATTCCTGCACTTCCTACAACTTTGCTATGACAAACTTTAGACTGCTCACCAAGCACTCCATTATTCTTGATTCTGGAGAATCTCAATTAATGTTTAACTTCCCTGATTTCTTTGAGGATCTTACTGAAGACCACACCAAAATTCAGACTGGGAAAGAAAACACCTCCTTCAATGCAGAAGGTGTTAGTACCACAAAGCTCTTGTCCAAAAACTGCAACATTCTACTCAGCCCATCCCTATATGTGCCTCAAATTGCAGTAAACCTGGTGTCCTTAGGACAACTTTTGAACAAGGGCTTCTTGTTCCACTTATACTGTCCCCACAACTTTTTCATGAACTTCAAACACAATACAATCCTCACTAGCTCCATTGAGGACAACCTCCTGGTAGTCAAGGACTTTTCTCTTCCTCAGTCCAAATCATTTCACGCTTCCATCACCCTCACAACTCTTCATAAACTCTTTTGACATTCTCACTTCAATCAGACCAAGCTACTCTCAAGGGACTTCCCAAAATTAAGATGGAAAGAACTCTCATGCCAATCATGTGCCTTGGGAAAAATTCATTGATCATCCTTCAAAAACCACATCTCCAACTGCACAAAACCTTTTGTTTGCCTCCACGCCAACGTATGTGGACCAATAAAGCCCATCTCCAAGACTGGCAACAGATCTTTTTTGCTACTCACCAACAAAATCTCTTGCTTTAAAACTTTTCTCCCCATCAAGCTCAAATTGGATGTGACCAATGCAATAATCAAATTTATTAAGATCCACTCAAACCAGTTCAGATACCAACTCAAACTGCTTCAATCCAACAACGGCGGAGAATTTAATAATTCCAAAATCTCCAAATTTCTTGCCAATTCCTGCATTATACATACTACTTCTGAACCCTAAACTCCACAGCACAACCCCATTGTCAAGCGAGGAAACCAAACCATTTTTGAGACAGCCAGAACCACAATCATTGACATGGCTATTCCAAATGAACTCTGGGATCAAATCTTGGTTGGATGCTGTGAAACTCTGAATCTGCTACCAGCTAAAGAATCAAAATTAAGCCCCTTGGAGATGTGGAACAGCTGCAAATCCAAAATTGACTTAATTCAAACCCTAGGATTGAAGACCATAGTTCTGAATCTTTGACACAATCTTGGAAGATTTTAAAAAACATTTTGCAAAGGAATTCTTGTAGGTCAAGACCTGCAATTCAATTCCTACCAAATCTATTTTCCAGAGCTTGGCAAGAGGGTCTGTTCAAAACATATTAAAATTCTTGAAAACATATAGCTAACTGAATCCTCCCTTTTGTCCAAATCTCCTTTTAAAACTATCCTTCAACCCAAATCCAACCTCTTGGACACACTTTCCTCAATCAACCATGAAAAGACCACTCAAACTTCCCCTAAATAAACTGATCCGCCAATCTCATTTGAATCAACCCAATCATCCAAACCTATCTCAGAAGACTCCAACACTTCTGGAGAATCACCTTTTTCCAATCAATTTGTCACAGAAGCCTCCAATGGTGAAAACCTAGCCAACCAGCGTGCTCCTTTGTCCCAAACTGTCAGAGATTGCTTGTCCCTTCAAAGACCTCAATCCTAAGGATTCCTCTCCAAAACCATCCCTTGAACCTATGAAGAAGCAAAACCATCACCCAACTTCCAAAACTGGACCAAGGGTATTCAATCAGAACTTGATTGAATCAAATCCATGGGGGTTTGGACTAGCTGTCACTCACCTCCAGAAGGCTAAAATGCCCTATCCACTGTGTTGTTTTATCAACCCAAAACAAAACCTGAAAACAAAGGCATCATCTTCAAAGCCAGGCTGTGTGTTTAAGGCTTTCAACAGCTGGAATTCATTGACCACGGCAAAAAATACGCACCTACTTTCCAAATCACCTCACTTCAAAATCTTCTAGTCTATTCCTTTCATCACAAGCTGTCAATCATTCACATTTTCATCAAGTCTGCATTTCTGCACGAAATCTTGATGAAGGCATCTTCATTAAAAATCCTCCTGGATATGACACAATCTTTCCTTATCTCAAGTTGAACAAGGCACTTTATGGACTGAAACAAGCTCCAAAAAGCTGGTTTGACACACTCAAAAGCTGGATCCTTAATCAAAACTTTACTACCTCCTCCGCCAATCCCTGTTTGTTCATAAATCAAACCTCTCAAATTTTCATCATCTGCTATGTTGATGACTTGGTCATCATTGGAAACTCTCAAGAATTCCAAGCACAACTGAAGGCCAAATTCTCCATTCCTCACAAAGGTGCACTCTCCAAAATCCTTTGCAACTACACCATCAAATTGCCACATGGACCCTGCCTGTACCAACCCAACCACATTGATACCGCACTGGCCAAGCTTGGGCTGTTGGAATCCAGACCAATCAATACTCCATTGACCCCTGGAGTGGTGCTCAACCCCAGGACTGACTCTGACGCTTCTGCTTTCTCCAATCTCAACATCAACTATTGCTTGTCAACCGTCTTCCTCAATTTCATAGCGACTTGAACTCAACTGGATCTCTCCTACACTGTTTCCTATGTTTCTCAATTTAATGAAAAACCTGGCCTCTCTCATTGGTCGGAAGCCAAGCACGCCTGGCAATACGTCAATACTATGCTTAATCTGGCCCTTTGTCTCAAGAACAACTCATTGAATCTAGATCTTGAGACCTGGAGTTACCCCAATGGGGGCAATGATCCCATCTCACAAAGTAGCCACACCGGCTACTTAGTTCTACTCTATGGCTGCGCTGTTTCTTGGCACAGTAAAATGCAACCTACTGTCTTGCTGTCCTCAACAGAAGGGGAGCTCAAGTCACCAGTTATAGCAACTCAAGAAAAAATTTGGATTTTGGACTTGATAAAAGAACTGAACCCATCTGGATCTCTCACTCACAGATTGTGCATTGACAATAAATCCTTAAATGACCTCATTAATTTTGAATCTCACCACAATGCCCTCAAGCACTTGGAAATTTAAAGCAAATGTCTTAGGGAGCAAAAATTAGCCAAACTTCTGATCACTAACCTTGTTCCCTTTGATTCAATGCTATCCAACCCATTGAATAAGGCCCTCCATCAAGGCACTCACTTCAGCTATCCTTCAACCTCTTATCTTAACACAGTGGCGTGTTGAAAGATAATCCCTCTCAAGCTCTACCTGCGCACCTCTGCCACTGCCCTATACCTGTTACCCACCTTTCACCAAGCTCATTTTCCATATTTGCTCTTTCCACTGGCTTATTGCCTTGGTCCAATTTTCCATGGATCCAGATCTTGCTCATTCATTCTTCCGCCACTTCAATTCTTCTGATTGCTCCTCCAATCCTCCTCATTGCTCCCCCTATCCTCCTCATCACTCCTCCTATCCTTCTTGTCATCTATCACTTCTTTCTCTCTGCTTATCACCCACATTAAATCTACCACATCAACTCCATCGCCCTCAATCTACCATCCATGCTACTCTTGACTACCAGCTCAATAGAACAATCCCCTCAACATCAAAATCTCCTCAACTGTCACTAGCCATCCTACTATTGACACTGATCTCACCCAAAAATTATAGGATTTCCTTTCTTGACTGTTAAAATGTGAGTTTGTCTTTTAATGAAGTCTGAACTAACTATCAACTCACAGGAATTCTTGACTGTGATATATTTCATATCTCTGTTTTTTTCCATCCTCCTTTTAATTCCATTGTGTCATTTTTTTTCAAGCGCCTCACCCTCTTCATGTCTGCATAGAGTGAGAATCCTTCTTCATTTCTTTCTTTTGTGTGATTCTTTTCAATCCTTCAAAAATATTTTTGACCCAAATGCACTCATTCTGTTGGTTCAGAGAATTCATTCACTTCAACTCTTCAATTTTTTAGTACTAGCCTTAGTTTATAAATAGGTGTATCCCTGTCATCAGAATATATTGGGGAGTATCAAAGATAGCAAACCTGCCATTAGAAAACCCGCCATTTTTTTTGAATAAACCCGCCATTTTTAATGGAGGGTTTCTGAAATACACATACCCCCTAACTGGTGTATTTCAAAATGGCGTGTTTCATGAAAATGGCGGATTTCAATCATCAAACACGCCATTAAACCCGCCATTTATGCATCATCATCCATCCACCATCCATCACATCAAAAACACCCATCCACATCAGCAAATCCATACTGGTCCCATCTCCATTGCATCACACACATCTCTATCGTTTCTCACATACCTTCACATACCCATCTTCACAAAAATCCCATCATCATCTCATCAACCCACATCACTCACCACCTTTCTCAACATGTCCAATCAAACATCCCGCCAGCAAGTTGAAAATTCAAAAAAGCTGACTGAACTTTTGCTACTGTTTGACTCCCATTCAGACTCTGATTCAGACTCCGATTTTGAATCAACTTGGTTAGCTTTGAATTCTCTGTTGGCAAAGCAATAAATGGTTCCAAGAATACACACTCTCCATAACCCTATGTATGAAAGGCAAAAGCTTCATCTCATCCCTGACTTAAGCTTCCAGCAACTGTTCCAATGTGGTGTCATTATATAGCCTCGGGTCGGGGACTGCGTCGCGGCCTGCGCGCTCAGCATCTGGTAGGTCGGGGCTCAGCAGTTGGGGTGCGCGCGTTCTCAGCAGCGGCCGCTGCGGGCTCAGCAGTGGACGCGGCGGGATCGAGCACGCGACTGCAGGCCGGGCCTGACTAAGGGAGGCGGGCCGCGACCCGCTTGGATGTCCGACTCACGGATGGAGCTGGGCCGACCAGGTTCTCGGAACGGCTAGTCGGGGGAGGAAAAAGCGGGGCGACAGCGGGGCTATATGCGTGGGCAGCCGCGCGCAAGCGCGGGCCGGCCACGGGACGGGAAAATCCACGACGGCGCGTCGGGTGGATGCGCGCAAGCGCGGTGAACCTTGGGTATCGCGCGGCGGAGGGCCGCGCCACGAAAAGACAAACCGGATGCGTGTAATGACAGGCGAGCTGGCGGGGGTAGGGTATGGGTATGGGTTTAGGGATGGGTCAGGGTTCTGGGTCTAGGGTTCCTTCTTCATGGTTGCCAGTCTGTCTTTGTGCTTGTGCTTAGGTTAGGGTTGAGGGGGAGGGCTCAAATACCCTTCCCCTTGACTCCGGGTTGTAGGGGGGATCTCATCATCCATCGGACTATCTCTCTCTCACTCTCTCTCTCTCTCTCGGAGTAAACAAAAGGAAGCATTCTCGGTCTTACAGACGCTAGGACCATCAATCCCATAACTAGGGACAACTTTGTGAGGGATAACCTCTAAAGTTTCCACATCTGGGGGTCTGGCCGGGAACTTTCGATCCGTTCTCAGTCTCTTGAAGATTGCGCAGAATGCTACCGACAACCACTCCGGGATCCAATACTCCCCTTCCCTACCCTCCACGCCCGACTCCCGTCTCTGCCGCTCAACCCCCTCCGCCGCCGTCCGCTCATGCTCCTAGAGTTAGCGGGTTCGCTCCTCCCTCGGAAGGGTCGTCGGACATGGCGGTAGAGGCCCCTCGCCGCGTTTGGTTGAGGCCAAGGGATTTCCCTCATCTTCGGTTCAGTACTTTGGATGTCGAGGTGTTCCTTTCTAGGTTCGAAGGGATCGCGGACTCGGAGGGCGCTTCGGGCGCAGATAAGGTTCTGACTATTGTGCTGTTCATTACCGAGGAGGAGAAGCCGCGGGACGTGGAAGAAATGGTTGGATACAAGAGGCAAGACTGGGGGAAGTTGAAAAGCGAGATGTTGGCGAGGTGGGGAAAGCGTGAACCTCGGTTTTGGGAAAGCGACTTTGATCAATCTGCGGAGGAGGCGATTGAGAATGGCGGGGTGCGATCGCGCAAAGGATTAGTGGAATATATGTTAAGGTTCGAGCGAATCTACGGGTACCTTGAAAAGAACGAGGTTGTCGCGGGTCAGACGGGTGCCATGAAGCGGGCTTTCCTGGGGGGTCTCGCGCCCCAGCTCCGTTCCAGAGTGCAACAATACCTGTACGACCACAGCCTGGTTCAGAGGTCGCTGGATGGGAGCGTCACGATTCTCCCCGATCTTTCGGTTATCCGTCAAGCCGTGGAAAGCGAAATCAATTTGGACAAGCTCATCGCGGATACGGCACGAACGTACCCGTCTTCCTCCAAGAAATCGGTCACGATCTCAGCGCCGGCCCCCGACCAAACTTTGGCCGCGCGGCCGCCGACGCCCTCTCCTGCCTGACTTTCCCAGCAGCCTCCGGGACCATCAGTCGGGGAGATAACCGAGATTCTGCGGGACATAAGGGTTTTCCTCAACCGGACACCGGCTCCTACAGCTCCGGCAGCCGCACCGTTTCCGGCAGCTCCTTCTCAACCGCGCGCGGTGCCGCCTCACATGGCGGAGGGGTTCCAGCCCCCTAGCGGATCATCCGGATCGTACAGGTCGCCGCAATGTTCATATTGCGGGGTGAGAGGGCACTGGAAGTCAGTTTGTGGGGATCTCACTCGGGACATGGACGAAGGGCTTGTTCGCGCATCCGGGATGACGTACATATTTCCAACGGGTGAATTGGTGGACCTGACTAAGGACAAGCCGCCACCAATGGTGCAAGTGCGGGAAAGAGCGAAGGCTAAGACCGAGACTGCTCGGGTCTCGCTCGGGATTGTCACCGCGCCCGGAACCTGGGTAGCGCCGAGAGTGGAGGCTGAAGTCAGGGCATTGGCGGCGAATGAGCGTATTGCAATGGATGTCGACGAGCAACCAACGGCCTCGAAGCCAGTCGCGCAAGTACCGATTTCGGACAGGCCGTCCTCTAATCCCGTGGGAAAGAAGAAGGCCGCGGACATCGTCCGGAGGGTAATGGGGAACGACTCACCAATACCCCTGACCCTACAAGAGCTAGCGGCGGTGTCCCCCGCGGTCGTCGACGAGATGGTCCAGGCCTTGAAAGATTGCGGTCAGGGTTGGGTGCCGACAACGGTTCAGCGGGTTAATGTGGCGGAGGAGGAAATGGATCCCGAGCCGTGCCAGTCAAAGTCGGTATCCGTCCCGCTTGCTTATGTCGCAATGACCATCGCCGGGCGGAAGGTGTGGGCGATGGTGGATAGCGGGTCGATGGTCAACCTGCTCCCATCAAGGTTGGTGGACGAGCTCGGTCTGGTGCGGAGGTTGTGTGCAATGGGTCTTCGGGCGTTAAATGGCGGGGAATGCCGCGTGGATGGTGTAGTAGAGGCGGAGGAGGTGGAAGTCGCCAAGGTCTGTAAGCCTCTGTCATTTCTCTCAGTGGAATGCGGAGACGTGATTCTAGGACGGCCATTCATGTTTGGGTTCCGAGCCCAAATGGCCTTCAACGCCGAGGAAGGAACGGAGGCGCTGACCGTCGAAGACTCGCTCGGAGCACGGTTCGAGACGACGATCTGCGATCACGGGAGAGGGAAATGGGTACAGGACCCAATGTCTGGCGGCAACGAAGAGTCCGGCGCGGGGGTTGACCGTAAGGGTTACCCTGCGGAGGATTTTTCCTAGTCGGCCGCGGGAACCGTGCGGAGCAGGCTCCGGCTCAGCACGGGCGGCCGACAGGTGAGGAGCAAGCGGGGGAGGGCGCGCGTGGGGCGCAGGTGCCAGAAGTAAGTCCCATTCCTCAGTATGCATCGCCGGAAGGCGCTACGCTTCAAAAACCCTATCATCGTGCCACAGTCGTGAGCAAAGGCGAAAGCCCCGGTCTGGTCATTACTAGGACTTACGACGGCGACGATTGGGTCTGGATGGCGTGGTGTAACACGGGCAAGTATAAACCGGTAGCGCAGAAAGTCGGGCCGCGGAACGAGCCAATGCCTCAGGGGCTCAACGGACCCTTACGACCGATCGCGTGGTCCCGCGACCCGTGGGAGACTCCCCTTAGGAAGAATGGATGGGTAACGCGGTCGGCGCAAATCACGGACAAGCGGGTGGACGCCCTCAACTTTGGACTGACGGGATGGCTGAGTGCGGAGGAGATGGATCTGCTGGTGTTGGTATTGGTGATGAGGGAGAAGGCGCTCGCTTTTGGACCGGACAAGCGCAGGTTGTTGAGAGGTGAGATCGGGGACCCTTACGTTATTCCCACTGTCCCTCACGAACCGTGGCAAATCAAGCCGATTCCGATCCCCCGTACCGTTTGGGAACCCTTTCTGGAGCTGGTACGGGAACGCGTGAGGACGGGGCTTTACGAGCAATCCACGTCAAGCTACTCGAGTCCTATCTTCGCGGTCGTTAAGCAGGACGGGAAGTCGCTAAGGATTATTCACGACCTTCAGAGGCTAAATTCGTTCACTATTTGCGACGCGGGGCTTCCCCCTCGCGTTGAAGAATTTCTGGAGTCAATGGCCGGGCGCGCTTGCTACGGGCTGGTGGACGTGATGGGGGGATATGACCAGCGAGAACTCCACCCTGACTCGCGGCCACTGACGGCGTTTGAAACCGGGCTTGGGAGGATGCAGCTGACGCGGCTACCGCAAGGTGCGACCAACTCAGTGGCGGTATACCAAGCCCAAATGACCTGGATACTACGCCACGACCTTCCGGAAGGCGTGCAGATCTTCATCGACGACGCTGGCATCAAAGGCCCCAGAACGGACTACGAGGGCACGGTCCTAGAGGATGCACCTGCAATCCGGCGATTCATCTGGGAATACGCGGAGACTCTGGAACGAGTCCTCTTCCGAATTGAGGAGGCAGGCCTTACCGTGTCCGGGAAGAAATTGGCGGTCTGTGTTCCGGCGCTCGAAGTACTGGGGCATGTCGTGGCCTACGACGGGAGGCGAATAGCGGAGAAGAAGCGGAATAAGGTTCTTGAATGGCCGACCCCTTGGACAGTGTCGCACGTCCTGCAGTTTCTGGGGTTGTGCAGCTACGTCTGCATGTTCATCGAGCGGTTCGCGGAAGTAGCAAGCCCGATGCGGGATCCGCTGCGGAAGGGGGACCTGGTTCTGCTGTATAATTGGAGTCTGGAATCCCAGTGGGGCCGGCTTTTCGCCAACCGGTGGAACGGGCCGTACCGCGTGGCCTCTAAGTTCTTGGGCGGCAGCTACGGACTTGAGGAATTGGACGGGACGCCGCTCAAGCGGAAGGCCGCGGCTTCGCACGTGAAACGCTTCTTTGCGCGCGGTTCCACTTCCGTTGACGAGACGGCGAGCGATGATTTGGGGCCCAGGGGCGAATCGGTTCCAGAGTCCGACGACGGCGCGGATCGTTTGGACAGCGAAGTAGCGGCACGCAACGCACGGCCCCGGAGAAGTAGGAGGTTGCAGACGGCTGGGGACAGCTGCCAAGCTGGGGGGGGGTGCTAGGTGGTTAAGCTTTACTTGGTAAGGGGGTGCTCTAGCCGGTTCACAGCCGGGACAACTAGACACCCCAGAATGTTCATTTCCTTATGTTTTGGTTTGGGCTTGGCTTTGGATTGGTACTGGCTATGGTTTATTTATTGCAGGTATGCGGGCGCGGCGTGGCGTCGGGCCCGCAAACGCGAGGACAAGCCCCGCGCATGGATGGCGGGACGAAGAGCTCTGCAAAAAAAAAAAAAAAAAAAAAAAAAAATGAAAATGAAAATGAAATGAATGGAATAATAAATATAGGATATTTTCTTTCTCTTCTTTGGATTCGGGCTGTTTTCTTTCCTTTTTTTCCTATTTCTCTCCTGTTTCTTTCTTCAATGGACGGGCGCGACGGGCAGGGATGGTATGGACGCGGATTAAAGCTTAGCTTGGTAAGGGGGTGCTCTAGCCAGTTCACAGCCGGAACAACTAGACACCCCAGAATGTTTGTTCCCATTGCTTCTCCCTTATACTCCCGGTTGTGAGCGCGCGCTGTCGGCGCGGTGTTTGTTTTGTTTTGTAGTACGGGTACGGGGAACTGTGTGGCAGTCCGTCTGGGGCGGTCCAGGTACCCCTTTTCTTGGAATAACTGTTCACTTACGGTTTCTCACAGAGGGAGCGCGCGGACGCGGATCTCAACCTCAACCTCACTCACACTCACTTCTCACGCGGACACGGATCTCGGCACTCACACTCACTTTCCACCCGGACGCGCGGACGCGGCCCTTTCTTTTCCTCGCGCAGCAAGATGTATTTCTCCAAGGATCGCGGTACAAAAATAGGACAAGAAAGTAGGCGGGAAGAGAGAAAAGGAAGGGGGTGGGGGGCGTCTAAGCCATTTGCATCATCTCCTCCATGTCCGCCCTCAATGATGCCAGGAGGGCCCGGTAAGACGCCAAGAACTCGCGCCGGGATTCGGAGGATTGGGCTCCGGGGTCGCCAGGAAGTTGCGGAGCATCGCGGTCGACCGTTCCGCGAACGCCTCGAAGCCAGCCGCCGGGAGTGCCATCACGACCGGGATCTCCGGGATCTCGGGGGAGTTGGAAGAAGGCGGTGCTGGTGCTGGGACGGGGCTTGATCCAAGCGGGCGTGGAGTGTGAAAAGAGGAGTGGGTAGGGAGGAGCGGGGTGCGGGTAGTCGAGGTGGCGATGGGAAGGGACCTCTGGGGACAGAACTCAAGTTGGGGGGGGATGTGGTGTCATTATATAGCCTCGGGTCGGGGACTGCGTCGCGGCCTGCGCACTCAGCATCTGGTAGGTTGGGGCTCAGCAGTTGGGGTGCGCGCGTTCTCAGCAGCGGCCGCTGCGGGCTCAGCAGTGGACGCGGCGGGATCGAGCACGCGACTGCAGGCCGGGCCTGACTAAGGGAGGCGGGCCGCGACCCGCTTGGATGTCCGACTCACGGATGGAGCTGGGCAGACCAGGTTCTCGGAACGGCTAGTCAGGGGAGGAAAAAGCGGGGCTATATGCGTGGGCAGCCGCGCGCAAGCGCGGGCCGGCCACGGGACGGGAAAATCCACAACGGCGCGTCGGGTGGATGCGCGCAAGCGCGGTGAACCTTGGGTATCGCGCGGCGGAGGGCCGCGCCACGAAAAGACAAACCGGATGCGCGTAATGACAGGCAAGCTGGCGGGGGTAGGGTATGGGTATGGGTTTAGGGATGGGTCAGGGTTCTGGGTCTAGGGTTCCTTCTTCATGGTTTCCAGTCTGTCTTTGTGCTTGTGCTTAGGTTAGGGTTGAGGGGGAGGGCTCAAATACCCTTCCCCTTGACTCCGGGTTGTAGGGGGGATCTCATCATCCATCGGACTATCTCTCTCTCACTCTCTCTCTCTCTCTCGGAGTAAAGAAAAGGAAGCATTCTCGGTCTTACAGACGCTAGGACCATCGATCCCATAACTAGGGACAACTTCGTGAGGGATAACCTCTAAAGTTTCCACACCGAACTTTGTTGCCTTCTTTCATGAAACTTTTGGAAATGATTGAAGACCACCACATCTTCCAGAACAATTCTTGCAATCCTCAACGCGATCCAGCCATCCAACTTGCCGTTTCTCTTTGTAGATTGGGGTCAAATGGAAATGGAGCAGCAATCCATCAATTGGAAAATCTATTCTCAGTCAGTTACAGAAGCATTGACTTATACACCAAAAGAGTCATGATTGCTATCCTATCTTTCCGTTGCTCGGTTCTTTCATGGCCAACCAAAGAAGAATGCAAGGAGAGATCTCAAGTAATAGAGACAGAAGGCTTTCCTTGTTGCATTTGTTTCGTTGATGGAACCACCATCCCCTTGAGTCAAAAACCCAACCTAGATGGCCACCACTATTTCAATTGTAAAAAAAGGCAATTGATTCATTTCTTTTCCAATCGCTATGATAAAACTTTGGATCAAACACTGACCAAATATTTTCCATCTCTTTGTTTAGATACTCCGTGGCACTACAACTTGTTTGCAATAACAACAAGAAGTTCATCTCCCTCCATGCTGGCCTTCCAGGTTCTTGTCATGATTCATATGTTTTCAATTGGATCCGGATTGCCCAACAACCAGAGATCTACTTTGACCAAGATCAATACCTTCTGGCCAATTTGGCTTATGCTAGTGGGAAATATTTAGTTCCAGCATACCGGAATGTTTCGTCCAATGATCAAGGAAAAACCAATTTTAACTATCATCTTGCCCAATCACAAGTTTGGATTGAGCATGCCATAGGAATTCTGAAAGGAAGATTGGCCAGCTTACGGGAGATGCAAAACCAGCTCCAATGTTCCAAAGATATGAGGTTCCTCATCAACTGGATTATCACTTGTGTAATCCTTCACAACCTTTTGGCCAACATCAAAGATGAATGGGACAAAATATTCCAAGATGATATTCCTGATCCGCCTCAAGTCATCCCTGTCTCATCTGGTCCCTCATCTTCTTCTATGAGAGAGCGAATTCTTCCTCTTACCCTTGCTTGCTTTGATGAGTTATTTTTGATTTTGAAATTGGTGAAAATTCCCTTCACCGTATTTTTTTGGTTTTGGTTGTTCACCCAAGATTCATAGGCTGAGTTTTTTTTTTATTTTTTTTTTTAGTGGACTTGAATCCAAAAACACCTCCACCTCAAACCCTGCCACTCACCAAATTCCACCCCCCTCCCCCTCACCACTCAACCCCTTCAACCTCACCCCACTCACTCACCGGTCAAACCCTGCCTCCTCCTCACCAAACCACCTCACTCATCACCACCACCTTACTTACCACCACCACCTCATCTCACCTCACTCACTGAATCCCCTCCTCCTAATCCTGGTAAGCCCCCTCCACCCTCTTCCTCTTCCTTCCCCTCACCAGTTGCTGATCCTTTGATCATTCAACCTTTAGTCCCCCCTGGATCCATTTCTCAATCCATCAAGGTGAGCCCCTCCCCTCCTCCAATTCCTCCTCTCATCAATCAAGAAATTGATTGCCAATCAGCTGCAACTCGCATGCAGATTGGAACTGGGAATGTTGGTTTGTTTGGTTTTCAGAAGTTGCTGTTGGTAGAAAAACTAATTTCTGGATGAGGATGAAGAAGCAAGCCGGTTGATAACAATTTCCTACCTTGCACTATGTCCACCAAAATTTCCTGAACCTGTTACTTGTGCCTTCTTGCAAACCTCAGCCAGGTTTTTGTTAATTTGGACTGAGATTTCTAAGCGTGTGAAAGGACTGCCAGGCGGTCTCAGCGAATGGACTGTCTGATGGAACAGATAATTTGATGCCAAGATTACATCAGTCCAAGCATCATTGCATTGAAAGTCAATATAAGTCCAAATCCCAGGCAAGACAAATTGTCCATATTGAACATAAAAGCCCTGGTGTCTATGGGCAGGTTCCCCTGTCTCCTCAAAAATACTGCAGAAGCCACCATAAGCCATACCACTGATGTCGTTATCAACATGGGCTGAATTATAAAATTCATTCCAAGTGGCAGTTAAATTGCCAGCAAAAACTTCTTCACCAGCAGACTCATATTCTCTAGATGCAAATCCTGGTATTGAAAATTGATGAATTTGATCAACAGATTGCCTGTGGAAACCTGGTGCCATGGTTTTGAACCGATTCCCCAATATTTGTTCAATCCTTGGTAGACATTTCACAAGGTTAATCCAATGTGCATGTTTCTGGTTTGTGTTTACTGAAGCTGGCACTGGCACATACTGGCCTGGGACAATTGTTTTTCAGCCAATATGATATAGCCAATTACAATTATTTGAAATTTACCAGCATTTTCTCCAAGATAGCCATAACCTGGACGCCAACCATATGCTTTCATGATCCCTGACAAGAAGGAGCCATTTTGCTGGTTTCCATAGAAAGATCCCAACTGAACAAGGGTGGTGGTTACAAAGCGGAGGTCATCATATTCAACCGGACTCATATCCCTCCATTGAGTAAATTTTACTACTAGGCCGATTTCCTTTTTTCCATTCACATGCACAACAGAAGGCCCTGGTGGCCTGAGATACCTGTAAAATTGGAGTGCCTCCTGTGTATGGTGGATCAAATGCACATCTGGACATTGAATGGACCCCTGGTTGTTGGGTTGGTTGCAAGAAAATGAAAATCCCGGTAAATGCTGTAGCCTTTCAATTGAGGCCTGTTTATATGATTTCTGTTGGTTCCCATGATTGTAGCTATTCTCAGGGAATGCTATGGCAATGACATGTTTTGCAGAGTTTCTCCGTGGTGGATGCACACTCATGGAGTGGACATGGACGTGATGTTGAGCTTGACTTTCTGTCATAATCCTCTGCATTTCATCGTTTTCTTGACGTCTCAGGGCATGGCGTTCAAGGGCTGCTACTGAGCAATGACATTCTTTTTTCTGCCAATCAAGAAAGGAATGTCAATAAGTTTTGTTCATATGCCTGTCAGGGGTATTTTATTGGAATGAGATGGTGACATTATGAAAACCAAGGGGCAAATAAACAAAAGGATTGATGTTTCAGGCATGGCGCGGCCACAGCCCAATCAATCAAATACCATCATCGATTAGAAAGCACTTTGCATGGTTTCCTTAATGGACGCATTCATGCAAGGCATTCAATCTCCGGCATGCTTTGGTTGAAAAACCAAAGCAGCTTTTAGGGAAACACGGAAAGAGTGAAGAATGGGATTATTAACTTTTTTCAAGGGAGTAGTGGATGGATCCTTCATTTCAAAAATTAAATGCTTGAGGGGAAGGGAATAATGTTGCAAAGAGGCAAGGCAAGTAGATGCAGCATTTTATATTAATTTAAATGGGGCCCACCAGCCTGTGGAAGCATTCATCATTGACTTTGTTTTTGAGCCCGTTGTGAGCATCACTCAAGCACAACTGCCATTTTATCCTGAAATGTCATAATTCAGGATACAGCTGCAGCTTTGAGAGCGGGTCAAATGGGGCGGGGCAACAGCTCAGACATTGTGGCAGCCATTGCCATTGCTGCTGACAGCTGACCGTCCCCCCCTTGGTCGCTGGGTGGTGGGGGGGTGATGAAATCCCACCCTTGCTGGGGGGCTTCACCCCCTGGCCTGAGAACTTCCCCCCTTGCTCGCAGCTAGCAAATGGGGGGGGTGATGAACGAGCTGCCACATGCAAACGGGAGGCTGCCCACATTGCCTGCGGCCTCCCCCCCCCTTGGTCGGAGCTGGCAGGTGGGGGGCGGTTCCCCCCTCGCTCGCAGAAAGCCCGCGGCCATCTCCCACGGCCAACCCCCCCCGCTCGCATATGTGGGGGGCGGTTCCCCCTTGCTCGCAGCAAGCCCGCGGCCATCTCTGTTGGCCATGCTTGCATCTGTGGGGGGCCGTTCCCCCTCGCTCGCAGCGAGCCCGGTGGGGGGCGGTTCACCTCTTGCTTGCAGAGAGCCCGCCACCATTTCCCATGGCCATCCTCCCTTGCTTGCATCTGTGGGAGGCAGTTCCCCCTTGCTTGAAGCAAGCCCGCGGACATCTCCGTCGGCCATGCTTGCATCTGTGGGGGGCTGTTCCCCCTCGCTCACAGCGAGCCCGGTGGGGGGCGGCTCCCCCCTTGCTTGCAGCAAGCCTGCCGCCATCTCCCACAGCCATCCCCCCTCGCTCTCCTCAAATACAAAGAGGCTGGAATTTTAATGTAAGGTTTGGAAACAAACAAAAATTGTGCAACAATAGACCTTTTGCTGTATTCAAATCTTTAGTAAATTCTCCTTCTAGCCTGTCAGCCAAATGGAATTTAATGAAAAATTACTGAAAATCTTAGTTATTAATATTTATTAAGATTAAAAAGTAAGATTTTTGAAACAAGACCCATCGACTAGACCAATCCTAGACGACTCAGACTCGGTCTTGAATCCATACCAGTTCACCCACCCAGAACTCAATAGGAAGCCTAAGGATTGGAATCCAACTTGCTCTCAAAATTGACCTGTTTCAATCGTTCAACCTCCAGCTCAGACTAGCCCTCTTGGCTTGAGCCCAACCAAATTGAAAACTGGCTTTTTGGTACTCGATCTCCATCCTTCTTTGACGACCTGTCCTTCTCCCAATCCACTCCATCAGCATTTGTTCAATCCTTTGATCTGTTGATCTCCTCCGCTTGGTCTCTAATAAAGATTCATTGACAATTGATCTAACCACAAGACTGAGAACTGAGAGTGGACAACTAGATGAGCATGACGTCAAAAGAACAGAGATAAAACAAGAAAGAAAGAGACAAGAGAGAACCAACAGGAACTGGAGACTGCCTAGGACAAAGATGAAGTTCAACAATAATTTGTGAGGAGAGGTCTCGAGGCTGGAAGTCACCAGGTGAAAAGAACAGTTCAGAATGAGAAGAGTGTCGGACAGAGACGACAAATCTCACCAGGCAGTCTTGGGATTTGAGGTTTGAGAGACAATGTCGGTGAGTTCTGAGGTTTGAGTTTAGGATTCGAGTTTGAGGAAAAGGAGGAAAGAACCAAGAGTTGAGAGTAGAACAAAAAGGAAATAGGAAGAGAATTGGGCTTGAAGAGGAGGAAGTGAGGTTGAGAGCGTTAGATGGTCAATCAATTCAGGTGAGGAGGTCCATACATCATCCTGGTTTTGAGGATGATCGTTGTTCAGTTTTGAATGACGACCCACCACGTTGAACTGAGTGAGAGTCTTCAGGATGTGAAATTTCACAACAGGTGGCCTCTCGTGAGTGACAGACAGTCTCCTGAAAGATCTGAGGCGCGCGGATGACATCCAACCAGTGAAATCCCAACAGTCTCACCCATCATTCACGGTCACCATGCCGCCCAAAACGTTTGATGTTGTTGATAAGTTTGGGATTTCATCAGTCTTCCATTGTGCTCCCCATCCGTCCGTCCAAACGTTATGGATTGACAATGATCCTCAGGATACGCAAGTTTGTACTATGCGTGCGTGGGTGACTGAGTGAGTATAATTGTTTGTGATTGACAAAGACCTAGTTTTTAACCTTGATTGTCAAACAAGCTTGCGATCATCATCAAAACATGCACCGGTTTCAGTTCCCGGGCCACGAGCATCATGATCCATTGCCAAAAGGCTCTTCAATTTGACTTGGTTTCTTCATTCAACCGTTTTAGATTTTACCCCCCCCCCTCCCCCCATTTTCATTCTTATGTCCATCCTTTTCTTGTTCTCTCTCTCTCTCTCTCTCTCTCTCTCTCTCTCTCTCTCTCTCTCTCTCTCTCTCTCTCTCTCTCTCTCTCTCTCTCTCTCTCTCTCTCTCTCTCGTTTCTTTTTCTTTTTGTTTGCTGGCCATTCATCAGGAGGAGTTTTTTTTTTGTTGTCGCCAACTGTCTCTCTCTCTGGGCTTAGCGTGTAAGATTTTAAAGAGCTTATCATGTACAACTCCTTTTTTTTTTGATGACCTACTCTGCTAGGGATTTTTTTGTTTTTTTCTTTTTTTTTTTTAGACTTATCCCTCCTCCAAAGTTTCTTCCTGTTCAAATTCATTCAATAGATTCTTAACAAGACAGAGATTTCCTTCGTTTTTTTTAAAAAAAAAAAAATAAAAAAAAATAAAAAATAAAAAATAAAAAAAGAACAACAACAACCATCCCACTCTTGAGTTGAGACAAGGTTGATCATCATCATCACCACGGTAGAGAGGTCTATCAATATCTTGCCTTTCAGGTATCTACGTCCGAGCGAGTCAAAAAAAAAGGAAGGAACAAGGAGGTGTCGTTGAGGATGATTGACCCAGTCCGGGTTGCCATCCAGCCTGTCGTGGAAGCTCGAGAAGAGCATGACAATGGATGAACCAGGTTGAGAAGAACCCCTCACTGATCCATTTGTCCGTGCCGACAAATGTCCATCGATCCTCAGACTTGGGTGCCTGTTGGGCGAGGCGCACCAGCGAAGCACAGTTCTGAGCTTAAACCCCCCCCCTCCCCAAAACAAGCTTGGGGAGCTGGATTGTTGGGGGTCGGAGCTCACTCAAGATGGGGCTTGGCAAGTGGCAAACAAGTGGGATTGGGGTTGATGAGAAAGACAGAAAGATAGATTTAGTATTATTATTATTTTTTTATTTTATTTTTTATTTTTATAAGGGGGGGGTTGCGATGACTTGTTCCGGTCGTCATTGTGAACCAGCCTCATACAGAACATCAGCACCAAAAAATTATACTGTCAGCCAAATGGAATTTAATGAAAAATTACTGAAAATCTTAGTTATTAATATTTATTAAGATTAAAAAGTAAGATTTTTGAAACATTTAAAGTCCCTCAAAACTTTCATTGGGACTAGGATGACAAGCCAAATGAATGACCATCAATTAAACTCACCACATACCCACCATTATAAAGGTGGATGCAAGATTTCTCCAAAAATTATGGAAGCCCCCCATAATCACGGCCCAAGAAATAAAATAAGCAAAAATGATAGTCATCTGTGGTAGGAATAGATTTCAGCTTGACTCACCCCCAAAGACAACTAACTTTTACTCAACCAAAGGGAGTGGTTTCACAATGGATCTATTATGGGAAAAAGTTTCAGTGCACAGAAAGATAGGTAATTTCACACTCAGAAATAGTAACTACAATTTCAATCACCAATCCTTTACCAGGGATATCTTTTTTGAAATTAAACCAAAAAAAAATTCTAATCTATTTATAACTGGAAAAAAGCAAAAGGTGACATCCCTCAAAAATCTTTCAACACCCACCTGGAGGAAAATTTATCAAACCAGCCTTTGAAAATTCCACCAAACTCTGAAACAAAAATTTGAGAGAATTCTAGTAAACAGCTGCTGGTTTCATTAGTTAAATAACCTTTTTTTCAAAAAGGCGGTTAGCCATGGTTTCATTGCCCAGTGCGTCAGCCCCAGATTCCAAGTACTTCCTAGACAGTTACATATCATTTGAAATTTATGGGCTGTCAAAGTTATTGGGAGTCCGATTTTGAGGTTAGCAAGTTTTTTCATGTTTTTTCCTTCAAACAATTTGAAATGGTAGTAATTTGAAGATCAAATGTGTTCATTAAAAAGAATGCTCTCAAACGTTGTTGTAGTAAAAAATAATTTGTTTTTCTTTCATCCATGCAAATATATTTACAAGCCCAGCATTTGAGTAATCTGCTGTATTTCTTCTACCAATCTACCACTGCCAATGCAAGCCAAAGCTACTGATACCTTATCCTTTTTTTTGTTTGCCCGTTGTTCCCTCTCCTTTTCCAGTTGCACTTGCTGCAGATCCTTCTCCTTTTCCTCTTTTTGAAAATCTAGCTCAGCTTGTTTCAACCTCCACTCAGCATCCAATTTTTGTTGATTAGCCAAAGTCTTGGCTTGCTGCTTTTGACCATCCATGACCAGTTGGTGATCCCACTTTTGCTTTTCAAACTGAAGTTTATCTGATTCAATTTGTGATTTCACTGTTTTTTGGAGGGGAATGGCAATGAGCATGATTTTGAAAGCAAGGATATTGAATCAATCAACTTAGATGAATCTCGCTTCTCCATGATTTCTTCAAAGCCTGAAAAACTGGAAGTGTTTCTCCTCTTTTGATGAATTTTGGGGTTGAAATTGATGGAATTGGAGGCCTTTTTCTTACCCTTGGCCAAGGAGGTTTGAGTCTGAAAGTCCTCACTAGTATTTGAAGGCAATTTGGGAGGCCCCATTGGCTTGAGTTTTTGGCCAAACAAAAATGGATGAGCCTGTTTTTTTACAATATAAATCAGTCAGGAGCAACCAGACAGAATCAAAAACAATTTAGTTCCTTACTTGAGCAGATGTTGATGGCAACGGTGATCCAGGAATAACATCCTCCTCATTGGGCAAGTTCTCCAGTTGTTCTGCCCCAGGAAGAGAGCAATCAAAAGAAGGAAGTGAGGGGTCCCAGGTCGGGATTGACTGATCAATCAATACCAAAGTAGAAGTGATTGGAGCCAATTGTGTTTGAATATCCTCCTCGTCATCAGATGGGGGCCACTCCAAGGCCAAGGTTTCATCAAGGTCCCCGTTGGTAGGCTGAGCATCCCCAGCCAAGTCCTTGGCATCAACAGGATCGGATTGTTGGGCATTGAAATCAGCTAGGGGGTGATGTTGGCCTTCTTTCCGAAGATTTCATGCATTTGAATATAAAAAGGACAAATGGAGTCCAACTTATCAACCACCGAGTTGATTCCTTTGGCTTTGTCCAAGTCGGTGATACCAAAGCCAGTGACAATGGACATGGAGTGGGCCTTTTTGTACTTGGCTCAATAGTTTTTGAACCGCTCCCTCATCTGTTTGGATGACAGATCCAGCCTACCTTTTGTTTTGTTCTTGAGTTCATTGGCCATCAGGAGATAACCATTGACCTTAGAGGATTGAGGTTGGCCAACACGTGTTTTGTTGTCAGATCCAAAGCAGGCATTGTAGTTGGAGGGAATTTTCAGCCAGTTTACCAGGATGATGTGATCAGCTCTCTTGAGCTGACTTGAGCCCTTGGAAGCTGATGGGGGAGGATTTTTTGTTGTGAAGTTCCTTGGCGATGTTCTCTTGGGTGTGTTGGACTTGTGGGGGGAGGTTTGCTGAGGGGCCATTTGAAAGAGTTCGGGCTACACAAGTGATGAGAGCAATAAAGTGATGAAAGTGGTGAAGTTTTGAGAGCCATGAAGTGGATGAGAGTGATCAAGTGATGAGAGCAATAAAGTGATGAGAGTGGTCGATCAATTTTATGATGAGGGTTGGGGTAAAAAAGTTTCCGATGAGGTTGGAGGTAGAAGGAGGTGGGAAGACAGGGGTGTATGACCCGGACAGGTGGTGGAAGCATTTAAATACTTTATTTGAAAAAACCCACTTATTTCAGGTTAACTTTGACACGTCTGATCTGAAATAAGTGGGTTTTTTTGATTTTTGATGGCGTGTTTGAAATGGCGGATTTGGGTTGAAACCCGCCATTGAAAAATGGCGGGTTTGGTTAACTTTGATACCCCCTATTATAACATCATCAATTTATTCCATCATCCAGCCTTGCCTGTTTGAAAATCCTAGGAATTTGTCCATCATCCTCTGGAAGTGAGAAGGGGAATTCTTGATACCAAAAGGCATTCTTAGATACTCATAAATTACTAAATGACAAATAATTCTCATGAATTTCCGGCTTTCAGGGATGATGGTTATCTGGTGGAAACCTTTCATAATATACATAAGAGTGATAAACTTATCCTTTGAGAGGTTATGTAAAGCATGGTCAATCTTTGGGATATGCTAGAAATCAGCTTGGGTTATGTTGTTAAGCATTCTAAAGTCTCCAACCATTCTTAATTTAACATTATGCCAAGCTATAATTACTGGAGTAGTAATAGCCACTTTTTCATTGTGTCCTACTTTACTTAAGACCTTTAATTCAATTAATTCTTTAATATGAGCTTATAAAGCAGCCCCATATTATGGAATAGAGGGGTAGGTAGGCCTCCTGAGGTTAGGAGGGTAAGGAGGTTTTATGATCAAGGTTAGAATCATGTCATGTCCTTTGATACTACACATGGGATGGTCCTTGGTACAGAAAGCATTCTGTTTTTCAAAGCAAACTTGAAGGATTTCCTGTTTTTTGTCTTCACTGAGCAGGGAGTTCAAAGCTCCTTGAGAGAAGTATTCTTGGTTTAAGGTCTCCAAGTTTTTCTCATGGGTGGAATCAGAAATTTGAGCATTGACATGGAATATTTTGACCATCTTGCTCCAGTCTCCTCCTAAATTAAAGTATCTACCCTTGCTCTGGAACACATCAATTCCATGAAAACAAAGAGAATCATTCAATAAAATGAAGTATTCACATACTTCATTTTCAAGTACTCAAAATTCAATTTTCAGTCTAAGTGAACCTTTTGAATGAGGGAGTAAGATATCTGAAGACCACACTCCAATGGCTTTAAGGGAAGAATTAAAACTGCTACACTTAGCCTGAGGTACTGATAATAAATTCACATTCCAATTTGGATCTGTTTTTTCCAAATAAGTTGATCCAAAACAAGAGCAAAAAGCTCCACTGTCCAGGAGTATCTTCATAGGGGAATCTTGGATTAGACCTGTAGCATAGCAAGTTTTTCCAGAAGTTTGACCTTTACCAGCAGAGGGTTTGAGGGTCAAGGTTTTAGCTTCAGATACATTGTTAATCTTCATATTGGGATTCCACAGTTGTGGTAAGTTGGATTCTTCATTAACAGATTTTATTTCCAGGGAAGACTCTATACTTCCTTCAATAACATTGCTGGGGTTAGTGATCATTAATTCACACTCAGAGAGTGATCCATAAGTGTCATCAAGTTGGGGATCAGGTTTGTTATAATACTCTTCTCCTTTGATAGAATCAATCCTTCTCCTGGTTTGAGGACAGTCAGGTCTTACCTGTCCTGTCTGGTTTCAATTCCAGAATATTTTTTACTTTGTTTCTGAAGTCTTCTTGACTTCCAAGCTGGTGGGATTTGGGGTAGGGGAATCTTTAGTTCTGATGCTATATTCCTCCTTATTCCTAATATTCTTTTGCCTATGTTTATTAATTTTCTTGTCAAGACAATTCATATCAATGGTTTCTTCTAACACTCCCATCAGGGGGAAAAATCAGAGTTCATAGGTATCGTGGACCTTACACTATGTTTGATTTATCCTAGACATAAGTTCAGAATTCTCTCATTGACCTGTTTTTTATCACAATTGGGGTAGAAATAATCCAGTCTTCTTCTCTTATCAAGACACCTTTGTGAGGTTTGCCTTTGCATGGCTCAAACTGGGAAGTTTTCATACTGACACCTAGCTCAGTCTAACCCCAGTATCTAACCTCATTAAACCCAATCTAACCCACAGGCCTGATTGACTTTCCAAGGAACTTCAACCACAAGGCTCAGGATACTTATATCAATATGTCCCCGGTAACTGTATACCTCAGGATCTTCAAGGAGTACATATCTGCATATAGTCTAACCTCATACATTATGCAGATAGACTCCATAGGCTTCCACATACTTAATCCCCCAGGTCTGCACATACTCTAACTTTATTAACTCTGTTTAATCCATAATCTGAAATTTTTTATCTTTTGGGAATCACGCAATGTATAATCAGCCTAACCTAATGTAGTAGCATACCTTATCAGCCCTCTCTTTTACCTAGACTGCTCCCATGACATCACATATGTAGTCTGAGCCCAAATGACTTGTACCTCTGTTTTAGTTCCCTCTCTTTTCTATTTTAACTGGCCTCCTCTTCCTTCTTCCTGCTTGTTCCCAAAGAAATCAGTTTACTACTTCTTACTAGGAACTCATCCAAGCCAGGTTCATTCAGCACCTTTTCCTATCAATCTTCCTCCACTCCTGTTATCCTCCTCCAGTAACCTTTCCCTCAAGCCTACTGTGAGTTGGAGTACCCCTTGTGCTAATCCCTGCTTGCACGCCAGCAGCCCTTGTGAAATTAAACTGATTTCTTCCCTAACAACACCACCTTCACCAACTAAAAATCCTTAACTTCTTTGATTTCACCAAATTTTTCTATTGAATTGTGGCAACTTTTGTTTGCTCTCCCTTTACCATACTACCCCTATTCTTGAATTGACTTGGCTATTGAATTTTTTGCCATTTCATTTATCCTTCTTTCTTTTCATAAACCCATTCTTTAATTCCCTGCCTCAACGCTTTGACTTGTTTCTTTGATGCTTTGACGTCTTGCCTTGATGCTTTGACCTCTTACTTCAATTCTTCAAAGCTTCAAAGCTTTGGCGCTTCACTTTGAAATTTTGACGCTTCAATGCCAACTATGACGTCTAATTTTTGTTGATTTCCTTGATTATTATTTGGGTATAACAAATACTGAAAAATTAATCTCTTTCCAGTGAAGACAACTTTTGGGTAACAACATTCTTCTCAAGAAATACCATTCCCCCAGGACATTCTGTTTTTGCTCACATCTCTAGCCCAGCTTTCACCCATAGCTCAACAGGAAGAGGTAAAACTGAACCTAATGACCCTTCTACCCCCAGAGCTTGTGGAATGGGTAGGACCTTTTCTAACATGCCAGCACCAGTTGCTACCACTTCTACTCCCATGAATATTGGCTTATTGGAACCTATCCCCCAAGAATCCCTTTCTAATATCCCTTCTTCTGACAATGCTAGCCTCCACAGAGTTACAGGTCAGTTTCCAATCCCAGGCGACCATGGTTTGGACTCTCCTGCCTATGATGCTAGCATGATCCAAATTCCAGGATAAGAGGAAGAAGATGAGGGAGAGGAGGAATCACAATTTTACTCTGGAATGTTGATTTGCTTGGATTTACCCTCCCCAGAGGGTAATCCTAGCCCAACTTCTAATTCAACGGCATTCCCATCACCTTTGCAGGAAATCTTCATAACTTTTCCTTCAAGCTCTCTTTACCTTCCTTTCCCAAATTAGAATGGGATTTTTTGGTTGTTGATACTCCCCCAAAAGCAGATTTTGTTTTGGGTATTTACTTCCTTCATTTCTGGAATCCTGAGGTAAATTGGCAATTGGGATTGATCACCCTTACATGCCAACCAACATTATATCATTCCTCACCTGTTGAACTCTCCTTGGCCACTACTCACCTTCCGCCAATGAACCTGAATTTCACTGCTCCTGCTCCCACTTCAGAATCTATGCAACTACAAAACTTTTCCTTTATTTAAAAAAAACTTTCTGTGAAACAGATATTCTTTGGACATTCTCTGAAATTCTTGGAGTATATAGGGATGATCTATCCATTCAAATTTTGCATATGATTATTTCCACTTCTGACGCTGTTCCAAATCAGAATGCTGCTGAGGGTCCGGATGAAACATGCAACCTTCTTTCAAGGGTCCTCCTTAGGAAGTTTAAGAACCTTGGAATGATAATGGGTGCCTTATAAGGACTTATCCACTGATATGGCCGGGAAAAACAGCAAAATTTCCAATGCAGGAAGGGGAACACTCACTCTGAGTCAATAATCCACAGAAAAGGCCTACAAAGATTCAGGTGAAGGGTTTCAGGGCAGATGGGGTTGATTGCCAGACTAAAATTTAGTGAATCAGGTTGATTGGTTTTGGGAAACAATAATAATACTGAAGAATAAGTCATAAATCACTTGCTTATCTCTTTATGAGCACTTTATTAACAATGACACGGTGTCTGATTTATAATAATAAATTCCTGCTAAAACTGATGGGGAATTATGGATCCAAAGATGTCTGTAAAAATACCTTTTGGGGTGATAATGAACTTCTCATGGCATATAGAGAGGGTTCTGCTCATGGTCTGAGGCTGATAGGCCAGTCAGAGCAGGTTTATCACATTCACTTGGTGCTATCAATCAGCTGTCCTCAGATCTGCTGTATTTCTGTACTATTTTAGCGACAGGATCTGTTAATCTGTTAATGGCGTAATTCTTATCATTTTTCACTTTATCTTTCATTTTTACTACTAATATTGGTTTAAAGTAGAAAGATGTGGATATTCATTGACTTTCCATCATCAGATGAGCACATAGGTAGTTTTTAATAATTTTTACGGCTACTCCTTGTAGTTTTTTGTGGTCTTCAAAGATTAGGATCTGTCTGTTTTATGGTAACCTTCAATATTTTATTTATTATTCAAAATATTCAATATTTTTATTTAGGCTTCAAGGTTTTTAGATCATTTTTAATGCATACGTCACATTAATACATATTCCAGGTAAACCCTACTAGGTTTTAGCTCCTGTGAGTGGTACCTGCGGTCAGATTTGTCATGACTGATCCTGACGCGGGGATCAGTCCAATCAGATGCACGCGGGGTAGGATCCGCTACATGCGTGGGAAAATTGGCTGCGCGCGGGACTTTTGTACGCAGGAATGTGATTCTACGGGTACGTAGGGGTTGTGTAGGGACACGGGACTGCGCGCGGGAATTGTTACATAACACATTTCCATGTTTAACTCCAAACATATACACAACATGGCAATTCTGACTTAATTTTAGTTGTGAAACCTATACATGTAAATATATGTGAAATATTCAATTGGAAAAAAGGTGCCATATTGGTTCTGTGACCTTTTTTTCAATTTTTACTTAATTATTTAAAATATGAAGGAGTTATATTTCAAGGTTGGGGTCAGTGAGTGACCCTACCTTATTTTGGGTGGGGAATCCATTTCTGCCATAATAATGATGTATTTCACAATCCTTCTTAATATTTTGTTTGTTTATCTTATTTTATTTTTTTATTTTTACTTTTACATGTTGCTCTTGACATAGTAGCAAGCTGACATTTCATGTGTGTGAAGTCTTGAATAGACTTTGGAAAAACAACTTATATGCTAAATCTTCTAAATGTAAATTTCATGCCACCTCAGTGGATTACCTAGGCTAAGTAATCTCCTGGAATTTTATTGAAATGGACAACTACAAGGTCCAAAATATCTTGGATTGGCCCACACCAATGAATAAAAAGGCTCTGCAACAATTTTTGGGTTTTTCTAATTTTTATTGCAGGTTTATCTTAAATTAATCTAGGAAGGTTCACCTCCTCACTGCTCTCACTGGTTCCAACCCTGTTTTTCATTTATCTCCAGGGGCTTTGCAGCATTTTGAGGAACTCAAAAAGGCATATAACAAGGCACAAATTTTTAGACATTTTGATCTTGCATTGAAAAATTTTCTTGAAACTAATGCAAGTGACTATGCCCTGGGGGCTGTGATGGCCCAAGTCTCCCCTGATGGATCCAAGCACCCGATTGCTTTTGAAAGCAGAAAAATTGGCAGTGCTGAACTGAATTTTGAAATCCACAAGAAGTACCTTCTGTCCATTTTATGGGCTATCAAGATCTGGAGAGCTTGCTTCTTAAGCCTCTCATCTCCCTTTGATGTATCACTGATCATTTTTCCATGAAATACTTTATGACCTCCAAAGCTTGGACTCCCTGCCAAGCCTGGTGGGCTGAGTTCTTGTCTGAGTTTGACTTCACTATAGTCTATTGACCTTGGAAGCACTCTATAGTTCCTGATATCTTGTCACTTTGAGACAATGTTTACCCCAAGGGAGGATGCCTTATGCAGAAAAGAATCCAGAAAACATTAAACAACTCCTGAAACAGACTGAATTTCAAACTTCTATAATTTTCTGTATTTCCACTAATCAGTTTGATCAGCACTTGGACAACTTAATTCAATCCCAGCTCTCCAAAAAATCAACCCAAAAGATTATTCAGAAGCTATATAAAAAGGGAAAGTAAAGATTTTTTTAATAGATCCAGACGCTTGCCTTCTTTTTTTCCAAAATAGAATAACAATCCCCAAGGAAGACAAACAGCTCCAACTTGGAATTTTATGAAAACAGCAAAATTCCGCATTCTCTGGTCACTCTGGACAAGATAAAACAATTGATCTAGTCAAAAGAGACTTCCATTGGCTAAATATGACCTCCTTTATCAAAGATTATGTTTCTTCTTGTTACATTAGCAGCAGAAACAAATTGAGCCACCATAAACATTTTGGAGTCCTTCAACCTTTACCAATCCCAGATGCTCCCTGGACTTCACTCTCTATGGATTTTATCTCTTAGATGCCACTATCCAACAGATTTTATTCAATCGTTGTGGTAGTTGATTGTTTTTCAAAAATTTCCATCTTTATTAAAACTAGAACTGATATCTCCTCTCTGTAGTTAGCTAACCTGCTAATCTCCAATATCTTCTCAAAGAATGCACTCCCTACTGACATTATCAGTGACAGAGGATCTCTATTTTTCTTTTCCTTTTGGAAAAATGTGGGTGAAAAATTAAAGAAAAAAATAAATCTCTCCAAAGCTTATCACCCTGAAACAGATGGTCAGATGGAATGGGTAAGTCAGATCGTTCAAAAATTTCTCAGGATGTATGTTAGTCATCACCAAGATGACTGGGATACCTGGATCCCTCTTTCTGAATTTGCCTACAACGATTCCACTCACACTTCCCCAAATAAATCTCCTTTCTTCACCATTTATGAACAAAACCCCAAATTTGACAGCCTACATTTAGTCAACAACCAACCTGCCAGTAATTATATAACCCAGATTCATCAGAACCAGAAAAAACTGGGAGTCAAATTGGAAAATTCAATTAAACCTTAGAAGAGATATGCTGACCTCAAAAGAAGTGATTTTCCTGACTCATTTGCTGTTGGAAAGACATTTTTGCTCTCTTCTAAAAATATCAAAAAAAATTTCCAAATCATAAGCTCTCAGAGAAATTGTTAGGTCCTTTTTTATTACAAAACAGATTGGAAAAAATTTGTTTAAACTTCAACTTCCTCAACAATGGTCCACTATTCACCCAGTGTTTGACTCATCCTGACTCAAGCCCCATCAAGATAACTCAATATTCTCTAGGCACCAACCACCAACCAAACCAGTCCAAATTGATGGGGAGGAAGAATAGGGAGTGTCTCAGATACTTGTCTCAAAGCTTACTAGGGGGAAATTATTTTACTTAGTTGAATGGAAAAGTCTTCAAGCCAATGAGGAAGGCACCACTTGGGAACCTCATTCTAATCAAAAAAACTCCCCAAATTTAATTCAATATTTCCATACACTCTACCCCTAAAACCAAAAAATCCTTAAAACAAAGAAACCAGATCCTCTTTTTTAAAAAAATATATATAGATTTGATAAATAAAGATAAACTATACAATGAAAAATTCATTTCTCCTTTTTTTCTCTAATAATACAAAATCTCCTTTTTTCTCAAAAAGGTAAGATAAATCAAAAATACTCTGAATCTATCCTCCTAGTAAATTCAAACAAAAATATATGTATATATAATACAATAAAATAAAGACAAATAAAAAATAATTTCTTTTATATAAAAAAACAATTTTGAAATAGTTTCACACATCAACTCCTCCAACTCCTTTATTCTATACATCCATGAATAAACTGGTTTCAATTTTTAAACTTGATAAGAATTAAGTCCTCTTACAGTAGTTCCCACTTCAAAATTATGACCATCCAAATCTAAAATATCAGATAATCTTTTCTTTAATTCTCACATCTTTTTCTTTCTAGCCTCTAAGAATCCATACTTCTCTTTTCCTTATTTCATCTCCCCATCATTTCTTCAAACCCTTCTGAAAATTAGAATTTAAAGTCCTAAAATTTCTACTATAAAAATCAAAAGATTGATTTGCCTGTTCTTCATTTAAAATTGAATCCTCTCTGAATCTGTTACCCTCCATCATCTCCAAAAATCTTTCTTTATTTTCTACCTCTTCCAACCATGCTTCTGAAACTTCTTGTCTCCCAATTCACTTCTTCTTATTTCTCCTATTCTCTACAACCTTCATCTTCACCTCTCAATCCTTCATTTTCTTTCTCAGATCCTCCAACTCTAGGGAATCATCTGATCTTCCCCCTTCTTCAAAAATGATTTCATTTTGTTGGAATCCTTTCCCTTTTCCTAATTTCTTTTGAACCTCTCAACCTTCTTCAACTTCACTTAAATCCATCTCTAAACTTCCCTTGGTGTCTTCATCTTTGGCTACACTTCAACGGACCTCTTCAACGCTTTGATTGATGGGTTTTATGGCTTGATCTATGCTGCTTTTATAGACACCTTTGACATTTTGACCCTGAACAAGATTGGATTGACCCTTGAGGACTTGCGGATCAATCAAACCCTTTGACAACTGCCTTCAACACTTTGACGCTTCAACTGGTCAAACCTCAACCATTGAATTCAATGGATTGACAACCTTCTTTGACAGGTCTGACAGACTCCATTATTGCTTATCCTCTCATTTTCTTTGACAGAGCTTTGAAAAACTCCTCATCTAAATCTGCATTAGGAGTTCCCCACCTAATAAAAGCCTCACAACGCTCCCTGTCACATAACCTCAATGTCCCATCCAGCGCCAAACAACCATTTGAATGCAAGTTATCCCTTGTCTCCTGCCTTTTTTGCAGCCTTTCCTGCGTCAATTGAACTACCATACATATATCAGCATCTATGTCAACCTCAACAAGACAACCTGGCTGGACCTCCCTGAAGATTCATCCAACCTGGATGAGTATCCCAACTTCATGGCATTGTTGCTGGAGCCTTCTTTACCTCAAAGGGGTGGCTCTTCTCCTGGACGCACAGGGTTGGCCCCAAGGCCTTCCTATTTTTCTTCTCCATCTCACAGGTCCTTCCATACTGGCAAAAACTTTAACATTTGGCTGAATTGTGCTTGATTCTGGTGGTACATATTCTTTCCATCTTCTTTCATCTATCACCGCTGGGGAAATACTGTTGAACTGGGTAGTAGTTTTTATTCTTAACCATGGTATAAGTTGGTGTGGGTGATCTATTGAAGGAGAATAAAGATTTTAATTGAATGGATGATGGTGATGATTGGGGTTAGGGGGAAGGAAAGCTAAAGTTAGACATGGCTGAAGGAACAACCTGGATGGCCTCTTCAACCTCTCCTTTTATGGTCATCAGGAGATTCCCTCCTTTTCACCAGGGGGTACTGTCATACTGACACCTAGCTCAGTCTAACCTCAGTATCTAACCTCATTAAACCCAATCTAACCCTCAGGAATGATCTAATTTCCAAGGAACTTCAAACTCAAGGCTCAGGAGACTTGTATCAATATCTCTCCAGTAACTATATACCCCAGGATCTTCATGCAGTACATATCTACATATAGTCTAACCTCATACATTATGCAGATAGACTCCATAGGCTTTCACATATTAATCTCCCAGGTCTGCACATACTCTAACTTTATTGACTCTTTTTAATCCATACTCTTTCATGGTTTATCCTTTGAGAGTCCTTATGTACATCCTCTTGCAGATTGTATTACATACTCTCTCTACTTAGTACATAGTGTCATGACCTACATGTACACTGTACATCCTTCAACTTTACTCTCCCAACTTAGACAGCCCAGACCTGTAACATTGCCCCAATGTAGAAGCAGCCTAACCTAATGTAGTAGCATACCTGATCAGCCCTCTCTGTTACCTAGACTGCTCCCATGACATCACAAATGTATTCTGAGCCCCAATCACTTGTACCTCTGTTGTAGTTCCATCTCTTATCTATCTAAACTGGCCTCCTCTTCCTTCTTCCTAATTTTTCCCCAAGAAATAAGTTTACTACTTCTTACTAGGAACTCATTCAAGCAAGTGTCATTCAGCACCTTTCCCTATCAATCTTACTCTACTACTGTTAGCCTCCTCCAGTAACCTTGCCCCCAAGTTTACTTTGAGTTGGAGTACCCCTTGTTCCAAGCCCTGCTTGCATGCTGGAAGCCCTTGTGACAGAAGTTTAAAATTTTTTCATCATCTTTCTTTTCCAAATTCTAGTACCAAATTGTTCTTTGATTAAATCTTTCCATGAGCTCCAGGAAAAAGATCCTACTTTTTCCTTTTTATTAATGAACCAATCAAGGGACACTCCCCCAAATAAAGTAGTTGTTCTTACCGCAGCTATAGTATGAGGGATATCATAATAATCAAGATTTTATTCAATAAACTTATTGAAACTGAAATGATTGTACTCCCCTGCTCCGGAAAAATTAGGCAATTCAGCAATAGGAGGAAGTAATTTCAAAGCATGTTCTACTTCAGGTGTGGGACTAGGCCTGTAAGGTTCATTCCTGGTTATCCCTGACCAAGGAGGAATGCTGGGAGTTCTATTATATCTAGTTGGTCTAGCTCCTTCCAAGTGAGTAACTGGAGGTTTAGTAAAATTGATTTTAACATCCCTGAGATCATTTTCAATCATACCTAATTCCAAATGAAGTTTTTTTAATCAATAAATCAATCTTATTGATTGAATGGGTTGAAGGAGTATAACTTATTTCCTTAAATTCTTCCTGAATATAAGCCATTGACAAAATAATTTCTTCTTGTAGAGTTTCTTGGGTACTATTGAGATTTTTGATCAGATATACTTCACTTAAAACTATACTGTCTCTTAATTTCTTTAATTCTAACTCATTAATCTTAGTTAGGTTGGATTGATTCTGTATTACTTTTTTAATTTTAAAATTTAAGTTATCCAATTTCTTACATAATATTTCAAAGCCTTTGCTAATAATAGTAAAATTGTGAGACACATTCACAGAAAAGCTGTTAAGACCTTCTAAATTTATTTGTGTTACACTTTCTTCCACTTCTGGTCTAAGAATATTATATTGTCACATTCCTTTGGTTTCCTTAACTTCTGATGGGCTGAGGTTCTCTAATTTTTGGGGTCCTTTCCCTTTAAGGAATCTAATTTATCCCAATGATTCAAACTCTGCATGTAACCTTCTACTTATTTCTTTGGAATAAACTTAAGAAGAGAGATCTGGGACCTCTTTTCCAGAGAAATGGCCTTTCTCATACCTTTCTGATCCTCCTGGGTCTGAGAAAGCTTGAATTGTTCCCAATAACTCACATGCTCTTTCAGTAATACTCTGATTCTTTCCTTGTTGGTTGATTCCAGCTGTGGTGGCATATGAGGAGAAAAATACACCTGGGATGATACATGGGGTGAGGGACAACTCTTGAGAATTGATAGGGTTGAGTTGACCCCATTTGTTGCCTTTTTTGTCCCACGTAATGCTATGGTCACAGGTTTGAGCCCTCTCATTGCATTTGTGACTGGAGTCCTTGCATGTGCAGGTTCCTCTGGGCAGAGATCCACATGATGGGGCTCTACTTCTGGCACCCGTGTTGCTTCTATTTTTGTACATAAAAAAATAATATATAAGTTTTTTTCAAAACTTTGAAACAAATTTAATAAAAATATAAATATGATATTTTTTTGAGTGTTGTTAATTTTTAATAACTTTTTATATAGATTTATAACTGAATTCTAGTTAAGTTTAATGGTGCCAACACTTGGTTGGGGTCAATCCCATTGTTGGGGTTTATTCCAACTGGATCCAAATGAGCTCCAATAAGCTCTTGGGACAAATCCAGGGGTAAGTCAAATGGTACACTGTCTGGGATGTCCTTAAGAAGGTTTTGATTAATGAGATCACCAAAAACAAAGCTCACTGAGATAAATAAAACAATATAAATATAAATTTTATATTTTTTTGTATTTTTATGTGGCTTTATGTTATTTTGAAAGAAAATAATTTTAATAGTCACTCTTGTGGTTTTTCTTTTTGTTTTTATTTTCTGCTTTTATTCTTTTAAAGATGGAAAGTTGTGTTTGATATATTTTCCACTCCTTATGCTGCCTTAATAAATAATTGAAATTGATTATTATTTCCAATTCAAGGTCCTTTTCTCTTGAAGCTTGTTGATTATAACAAAGAAGCCTTTCCTGTTGTTGCTCAGGATTTGTAATAATAGGCACAAATTTACAGATTTTCTCTTCTTTTTTTTATTTAAGAAGATTCAAATAATAATTTACCAATTCTCTTGTGGTATTAAGATCCACTGGAAGAATGAAAGAATCAAAAAATAGGTTAAAAGTATTTTTACTTCTTTTTTAAAAACAGATTGCCTGATAAAAGGAATAAAGAATCACAAATTAATTTTTTAGGGATATTTCCCCACCAAACCCCCCATTGTCAGCTCTCTGATACCAGAAAACTTGCAGTCCTTTAGCTACAGAGAGTGATAAAAATACTGGAATGATAAAATTCCAAATATAAAACTTGAAGAGATCAAATAATAGATGTTGTAAGAGCTGGTGCGAGGTTTACTTGTTTTTTATAAAAAGTTTTTCAATATGTTATAAAAAGAGGGGCCACAGTGTTATACTACTGGGGGTCTTTACAGAAAAACAACCACTCTTAAAGGGGCCTCCTTAGGAAGTTTAAGAACCTTGGAATGATTATGGGTGCCTTCTAAGGACTTATGCACCAATATGGCTGGGAAAAACACCACATAGGTTAGGGCAGGAAGTAAACAAATCACTGAGAAATAATTCCACAGAAAGTCTGCAAAGATTCAGATAAAGGGTTTCAGAGCAGATGGGGTTGATTTCTTTACTATACTTTAATGAGTCATGTTGATTGGTTTTGGAAATGATAATAATACTGCAGAATAAGTCATAAATCACTTGCTTATCTCTTTATTGTCACTTGATTCACAATGAAATGGCTTCTGATTGATAGTAATAAATTCCTGGTAAAACTGATTGGGAACAATACATCCAAAGAGGTCTGTATAAATATCTTTTTGGGGTGATAAAAATCTTTTGAGGGCACATAGAGAGGGTTCTGCTCATGGGCTGAGGCTAGCAGGCCATCCAGGGAATTTCTTCACGTCCATTTGGTGCTGTTAATCAACTGATCTCAGATCTTCTGGATTTCTGTACTAGCTTAGCCACAGGATCTGTTAATCTGTTAATTATATGATTTTGATCATTCTGCACTTATCCTTGATTTTTACTATTAATATTGAGCCAAAGTGGTAAGTTGGGGATATTTATTGATTTCCCATCATCTGCTGATCACGTAGGTAATTTTCAACAATTGTTATTGCCACTCCTTTTAGTGTTTTGTGTCCATCAAAGATTAGGATCTGTCTCCCTTGTGGTAATGCTTAATATTTGATTTTTGTCAGCATTACCTGTTTTCACAAAGGATCCTGACGTGGGGATCAGTCCATTCAGATGCGCATGGGGTAGTATCTTCTGCGTGCGTGGCAATTTTGGCTGCGCGCGGGACTTCTTTATGCTGGAATATGATGCTACAGGTACAAAGGGGATGTGCAGGAACGCTGGACTGCGCGTGGGAATTGTAACATAATACATTTCCACATGCAACTCCTAAAATTTAAACAATAAATCAGTTTTGATTCAATTTTTGGTGTGAAACCTATAAGTGACAACATGTGTGAAAGATTAAATTGACCAATAGGGGCCATAGTGGTGTGGTGATTTTTGGTCTATTATTATTTCAAAGATGAAGGATTTACAATTAAAGGGTGGGGTCAGCAAGCAACCCTGCCTAATTTTGGGTGGTAAATGCATGTCTGAAAAAAAAATTATGGATTTAATGCTCCTTCTTAGGTTATATGAATTTGTTTATTGATTTTTTATTTTTGTTAATTTGAAAGTTTTCTCTGTGAATAGTAGCAAGCTGACAAATTATTTAAATTAAAAATATAAATATAAATAAAATATATTAATAAATAAATTGCTGCTTGAGATCCAAAAAGGATGGTGTGGCGCAGTTTGCAACCCAAAATGAATTTAAAACTGCAAATGGGCCGCACATGGTTGTGGATGGCCATTTGCACCTCAAATGGGCCGCAAACCACACCATGCAACCCATTTCCAGTTGTGAAAGGATTGCAGGGGTTGCAAGTTCAATATTTACCTATTGAGACTGAATTGAATAAGTTAAATTAATTTCAGGATCAAAAAATTGCATATTTTTTATAAATAACCTGATCCATAGCCACCTCATAAAGAATTCTGGACAATGACTAATATAGTGTATGAAACTAAAAATCATCAAAAATATAATTAATTCATTATGGCATATCAGAGTTAAAATTTTCAAAAAACTAAATGGCTTATTTCAGGCTTATCCATTTTTTTTCAAAGTTTTTTCTTATCGTTCAAAACCATTGATTCACTTTCTGTTTTGATAAAAAAAAGTATTTTTTGAATAATTGCTATTTTTCCTGAAATAAGCTATTTAAATTTTACAATTTTGACTCTGATGTGCCCTATTTAATTGAATTATATTTCAACAAATTCAGAAAGAAATACTTACAAATTAACTTCCACCAGTCGCAGTGGTTAAAGTGGATACAAAGGATTGTTCTGCTGGTGGCCTAAAGGGTGCATTTTTATCATCATCTTTTTTTTGATTCTCTTGAGTGTTACAGGGCTGTTATTTTGTGAAAAAAACTTCTTCTTTACCACATTTGCAGAACTCTAAGAATCATCACCAAAACAAAATCATGAGAAAATTCACATTCAATCAAACAATGAAAAAATAACTTCCAGTATTTAACAACTCAGGATCAGGAATTTGTTCATCTTCAACTATTATATATATCCAATATATTTTTCTTCTCAAAAAACTTCTTCTTCTTAACACTTTCATCTTCAGCCACGTAGTCACTAGTTTTTTTTTTTGAAAAAATAAACAAAAAAAATCTTCAACATTCATCTTTTCAAATAAAAATTACTTTCAAGTAAAAGCATTTTTCCTCTTCCTCTGATTTTTCCTCCATTTTCCCCTTTTACTTCTACTTTCCCCCCTTCCTTTACATCAAAGCCTTGATAGAGATAAAAAATTAAAAAAAATTAATATGATGGAACAAATTGTTTGTTTCAAAGTTTTCTCACCAACCATCTGAGTTTGCAAAACTGTTTTCCTTGGCTCTCCTCTATTCATTGGAGGCTGTGTGTATTAAAATCCTTGAGGATCCCCTTCAGTTGAAGATAGAGAAATTTTATTTGATTTTTGAGAGCTCCTTTGGGTCTTACTCTCATTTTTCTCTCTTTCTTGGACTTGGTTTCTTGAATTTGAAAAATTTGGCACCTCCCATCCAAAATTTTGGTACCTCCCATACAAAATCTTTTTGATTTCACCCAGGTAGAAACATTTTTCCCCAGCTTCATATCCCTGGAATTTTTAAAGGATTTAATTTAGATATTCCCTTTCTTTGAAGTCCTTGGATTTATTAGAAAATTACTTAATTCAATAGGAGGCCTGACATTTCATTGAGTATTGAAGTCTTCAAGTGAAATGTTTCATTTTTTATCCTTGAAACATTGAATTTGTCAATTTAAGGCAATATAATTTTTTAATTTTAATTAGAATTTTCAAAATTTGTTGATTTTTCAGATGAAATGGAGAATATATGAATTCCTTTGAGAGAATATTGGATTATTTTTCCACTCAAGTGATCCTCATAGTATGGCAATCCAGTCAACTGCTTGTAATCTTTCTGTTAATTTTCAATGGCAATTTCATTGATTGAGATTGAGATGGAATGTTAGTTTTGGCATGAAGATATTAGAAAATGGCCCAGAGCTTGTACTGATAGATTTTTCAACATGATATTTTAATCCCTCAATTATGGAGGTTCTGGTTTTCTCATAGTGGATGTGCTTGTGAGCAAAATAAGAAAAATAATTTTTGAGGCAAAATGATTTTTCTAAAAGTTAATCAGAAGTCGGGTGATTCCATACCAGAGAAATTTTGGTGAAATGCTGTTGGTAATTATTTTCAGGTTTGGATTGGACCAAAAAATACTAGTTTTTTTAGAAAAATTTTTATTCTTCATGAGATTTGAATTTTTTTCTGAAATGTGTTTGATTGTTCTTCTATATGTTTCTAATAAAAATTAGATGATAAAAGGAAGTGAAAATTTATTCAATTGAATTAATAAGGTTTTGATCCTTGTCTGTGACTATCAATTTGTGTTCTTGAAGATCTGAGATTTCTAAAAGTTACCTAAGGGCCCAATGGTAGTTTTCTTGGCTTTCTTTTGAGTGGAAAAAGAAACAACCAAAAAATGTTCTTGAACAATTTTTGAACCCTGCAATATGAGTGAGTGGCATTGAAAGCTTTTTAGCTTTATATTTGCAGTCCAAAATAAAATCAGTGCGGAAGATTTTTTACAATCTTATGCATTCAGGATGAGAAAATGATAAGGATTAAATCTGTTGATTTATTTTTTTATTCCATAATGAAATTTCGATTTTTTCAGTTCTAATATCAAGCATTTAATTGTTTATTTAAAATCAAGAATATTTTCATTTATTTTTTTATCCGTTGTTTTAAATGTTCCTGAGATTTTTCTCAATAGGATCATAAATTGATTTAGTGTGAGTTTTTGATATTTAAGTTGGAACTCCTGCTTTGCTTAAACAAATTAAAGTAACTTCTTGAGTTCCCTGAATCATTCTTTGAACTGGATGGCTTGATGGATCATTTGAAATAGAATTATTGGGATTGGGACATTTAATTTAGACTTGCAAAAATCCCAATGGTTTGTGATAACTACCAGACATGTGAAAAGGAAAAAAAAATTCCTACAAGTCAAAATATTTTTTAAATATTCTCTGTGTTCAGTGGAAAATCTTTTTGATTTGATTGGTTTTCATATGCCCCAGATTTATCAATTTTTTATGTGTATCTTTGCTCCTTTCAATTTGAATCTCTGGTAAAAATAGAATATCCACAAGTTTCAGCCCAAGTTTTTATACCTTCAAAAAGCTCTGCCTTTTTATCATATGATAATTCATGAGGGGAAGCCAATAGGATAGATTCAGGGGTTGCAATGAATAAGTAGGGGTAGGATCTGTGGATGCTTGAGGAATAATTCTGAAAAGTGGTTAGATATTTTTTTGGGTAATGTTAAATTCACAGCTAAAGAGCTGTGTACACATCTCAATGGGCCGTGTGGCACCCTAAACGACTCACATGGGCTGTGTGACATGCTACAAGGCTCAAATAGGCTGTGTGGCATGCTACACAACTCAAATGGGCTGTGTGGCATTCTACACGGCTCAAATGGGCTGTGTGGCATGCTGTCATAACCGTAGCTCTGACACTCCTTCAACTAAACCAATCCAACCTCTTCATCAAACTCACCCTCACATCAAACCCAACTTCACTACTCCTGTACCTTCCACTGGATAGTACTACCTCTGCATCTCTTGCAGTCTCCATCCTCTTCCACCAGCTTCACCCTCTCCCTGTATAGTATAAGCTCTATGTCCATGTACACCTCACCTGTCATGTGATTCAGCCAACCTTCTCAGTGTAAAAAGTAAAGAGAGCTTGAGCTCTAGTGAGAAGAAAGGATTAAAGAATGAGTGAAAGGAGCTTATAAAGTCAAGCGTAACGGACCTGAGATCAGGAGGAAAAGGACACTCCGGTTAATGTGTTGGCTGAACAGATACTTAATTCCACTTGAGAGCAGTCATGTTTATATAGACTAAATACAAATCAGGCTGACAAGTGGTTGAGTACAAAATGAATAAGGTAAAATCAACATAAGCAATTTAAGTGACATGGTAAGTGAAATTCTATGACTAAATAGTCTGATAGCTATGACTAAACTGTCTGATGATCACAATACTACAACACAGCCTAGTTACATTTTACCCATTGTTTTAGTACTTTGAGGTTGACAATAATAACTTCAAATCAATCCAATAAATTTTACTTTAAACTCCAGTGAAAGTCAAATATATGAAACTCAAATTCTAACACTCAGGACCTCTCCCTCTCTCCATGGCTTGGTACAACCTTCATCACTCCTCAACCCAATTGGTATATGAGTTAGTACATACTACACTTAGTATATACATAGTACATACTCTCCACTGTCTGTTCAGCCCATACTCCCAGGACTCCAGATGAGTGCATGTCAAACCTTCCTGGATAGGCCCATCACCCAATTAGTCAACTGCAGCCTCCAGCCCAATCAGTCGACATGTAATACCATGGGAACTCCAACCTGCAACACCAGCCACTCATCCCTCAAGGCCTCCTTCTCAGCTCTCACATATACTGGCCTCTCCTTCCCTCCTGGACTAATTCCCCCCAAGGAATTAGTATACTACTTCTTACTGGTTAGTCCCTCTGCCAGTAGGTGTCATCTCATCACAAGACAACCTTCACCCAGCCTGCTTAACTCATATCACCTTGCCCCTTCCTGGTGTTACTCTTATAGGATTCAACAACTCTCTCTTCAACAACCTCCTGGACTGGTCTTCTCATCCTTCCTCTTCTCATCACTTGTACTCCTCCTTACATCTCCTTCATTGAAATCCAATCAAACATCCTTGAGTTCTATGAGTAGTAGTGCCTGTGCCTTCAGCCCCTTGCACGCCAGTGGCAGTCGTGACATTATACTAATTCCTTCTCCTTAATTACTGCCCACTCTCTACCTCTCAAATCATCACCTTCAACCAACTCCATCCCATCCCATCTTTGACCTTGGATAATACTGCCTACGCATTTTGTGGACCATTGTGTGATTGAGCTGAACAGTGTGCAGCCTTTCACGTTTCCAAAGGAGTGCTATACAAGTTGTGGCTACCCCTGCGGAAGCTATCCATTCCCCTCATCAACTTCTCATCGGCCAAATCCCTCAATTTTCCTCTTCAACATCTTCACCCCTCCGTTTCAACACCTCCTCAAGAGATTTTTCAATGCTTTATTGACAATTCCTAGGCGCCTCCTCAACAAAAATTCAAAGCAATTACGGCGCCCAGGGCCGCCCTTCGACGCCCTTCAACGCACTCCAACGCACTTCGACGCTTGAACCTTACTTTGACGCTTCAACACAGCTTTGACTCGCCTTCGACACTGCTTCAACGCCTTGGACACTGCTTCGACTCCTTTGACGCGCCTTCAAAATCTCTTTGACGCCTTTGAAGCGCATTCAACATTACTTTGACGCCTCTGACGCGCCTTTGACCATCTTTGACCCTTTTCGAACCTTTACTTTGAAGCTTGTTCTACGCTTCTTCGACGCTACCTGGACGCCTCCTCGACGCCAGTTTGAAGCAACTACGACGCCCTTCGACGCCCTATGGCGCCCCTACGACGCCCTTTTGGCGCCCCCTTCCTTCGAAATTTCTGGGAACTTTCTTCATTGAAAATTGGCCATTCTTCCTCAAATCTTTTCTGGGTACTTTTTTTTGGGTCATTTCTCTTCTCTGGCTTATTTGGACACCATGCCAGCCCAACGTGCACAAACTTCATTCATTTCAAGTCCACCCCTCACCAGAGCAGCAAGAGGCAGAGGTTCTGTCATCAACATCTCCAATCAGGACCAGACAACTCCACAAGCTCGTAGACGTGGGAGGACCCCTTCAAACCTTCCAATGCCAGCATGCTCAACTTCCATGGACACTGGTATCCTTCCTCCAGCTCCTCCTAGAGCTTCTCTTTCTCCTGCCCCACCTGCAGTTAGTCGTATCATTAATGGTGTCATTGGTCAATATCCCCAAGCAGGCTTTGGATTAGATTCTCCATCTTATGATCCCAGCATCATTCCTATTCCGGAAGGCAAGGAAAAGAAAGGAAGTGAGGACTCGGACTTTGATTCAAGGATCCTAAATAATCTTAATTCACAAACTATGGAACCTCAAGAAGCATTGTCACCTTCAGCTTCTACTTCAATCCCTGGACCTCCAACCCAACCTCAACCTCCAACATCTGCTGTGGATCCCCATCTATTAGCCCTTCTCCAGACCATGACTTCTGCCTTGGCAACACTCTCTCAACCCACATCAACCAGTACTTCTCACTCTGGCACCTTCTAGTCTCCTTCCATGAATGCTCCGGATACGTTTGAAGGCAACAATCCTAGCAAACTCCGACCATTCCTCCAATCTTGTGAACTCATGTTTGCAAATGATGAAGGAACCTTTAGCATGGACTGGAAGAAGGTACTCTTTGCGGCTTCCTACCTCCCTGGAAGTGCCAATTGATGGATCCAACCCTATCTGGCTCACCTTTCCAGCCAAGAGCCCTCTTTCCTCCTTAACTCATGGTCCCACTTCACAGAGAAACTTCACACCCTCTTTGGCGACAGACTAGAAGTGTTCAAGGCTGAAAAGGAACTGGTGAACTTGAAAATGAAGGACTCTGGCTATGCTTCAACCCACATCACTGAATTTTGATCACTTATGACCAAAGTCTCTGGGTGGGGTGATAGAGCCTTGTACTTCCATTTTTGACAAAGCCTTCCTTCACGCTTTCTGGACCAACTAGCAGGGTACAATGGCTCTCAAAAAAATCTCCAGGACCTTATGGATATAGTTTTGGACTATGATACAAGGTATCATGAAAGGGTGAAAGAAAAATCCTCTTCTCTCATTAATTCTCAACCCCACAGTTCTTCTCAATCTCAATATACCTCTAATCAACCTTCCAAGGGTAGCGGTGAGGGTAGGGAGCATGACCAGTCCCCAGAAAAGTCAACTTCAACTACCACATTTACCAGGCCCTCTTTGGACCTAGGTCCAGATGGAAAACTCAAGGCAGATGAAAGGGCAAGAAGAAAGAGGGAAGGCTTATGCTTATATTGTGGTGGTAAACACAAGACAGAAGACTTTAGAAAGAAACCTGTCAACTCATCTTCTTCTCCTAACCCAGCACCTTCCAGTGCTTACCCAAGGCCAAACCAAGATTAGGCTCACCGTTTTCGCCCTCTTTTTCAAGGCTTATCTCTATTGTTTATTTGATTCAGGTGCAAATCAATCTGTAATGGTCAATTCACTGGTTCAAAATTATCTATACCTTACAGCCCCTTCCTTCTGGGCAATATTTCATCTTTCCAATCTCAGCTCATCAAATCTACTTGCAAATGGTTTTACTTACTTCCTTTCCTAGATTTGAATGGGAACCCCTTCAAGTCAATGCACCATCCCCTGAAACCTTCACCCTGGGAATTGACTCTCCTCATCACTGGAATCCAGAGGCAAACTTGGAAGACAGGGCTGATCACCTCAAGACACCAACTAACCACTGACCTTCCCTCCAATCCTGTTGAACTCAACCTGGCTACACTGCCTACAGCTTTCCTTCCCTTCAACTCTGCCTTTGGCGCTGCAGCCCAATGCATTTCCCCTCACTGCAGAACCTTTTGCAATTCCCCAACAAAACTTCCAATTCCCTTTGAGCTCAACATTCTTTCCACTTGCTTGGATATTCATTGATCCTTTATTTTTTCACAGGAGGAAGATATACTGGATTCATCCTTGCATATAATGCAAATGGTTACTTCTTCTGATGTTTCTCTTTGTTACTGATGAAGTTCCTGAAGAATTGGAAACCGTGTTAAACAAAGTTACTGCTGATTTCCATTCATTCCTAGATTCTCTTCTCCCAGGTTAAAGCAGACTGACTCTCTTCACACCGCGCTTACAACCACCATGTTGGACTGGAAGGGCTCATACCTCCGGTTGGGCTTGTCTGTTCACTACCTCACAATGAAAATTCAGCCCTACAAGCCTACATAGCAGAGAATGTAGAGAAAGGTTTTATCCAGCCCCAGCACTTCAAGCACTGGAGCACCTGTCCTTTCTTCTTTCAAGAAGAAGGATAGTGGTTTACAATTATGTGTTGATTTTTTCAAACCTGACGCTGTTATCAAGGAGAACCTTCACCCATTTCCTCCAATGACTTTCACTGACTGTCTTTCCAGGTTCTACCATCCTCACCCAAACTGATCTCAGGGTGCTTACCCCTTAAGCATCACAGGCCTTTGATTTACTAACTGATCTTTCTTCTCTAAAAGTATTTCCATTTCTTCCAAAGCTCTCATCAGAATACAAGGGTAGTTCATGATACTCCTTTCCTTCTTCAACACTCACTTACAGTCTTTGGAAGTTCGTCATTGAATTCACCTGGCCTCCTGTCACGTTGGGACAACGTTTTTCCAGAAGGGTGAACGCATACTCTGAACAGAATCCTGATGAACTTCAAACTTCTAAACCTTTTTACCTCTCTTTGATAATTATTGTAGCTCAACTGAGTGAATTTACCATAAATCAACAAGCTGAAAAGTTACTCCAGGATATTATTCATAGATTGAAGAAAGGGAATGAAGTGACTAACAATTCCATAGATTCCTACAGTTGCTTACTCCTGTTCATGGTTAAAGTGGGTATACCCAACATGCTGACTAACTAAAGCTAGAAATACTTCTTAAATCAACCAAAATTCTTTGATCAAGATCAAAACAGCATATGGATAAGTATAGGAACTATGCTGACCTTAATAGAAACTGATACTGATAGACCTTCCAAGATAGCTCTTTGAGCGTTGGTTGGGAACCTTTTCTTATTTTGGAAAAATTAAATACTCCTGCTTCAAATCCAAAACCCTGATCAATTCATCCATCCATCCATCCATCCACCCACCCATTCAACCATCCTCAATCTCACCAACTACCTTCTGGAAACCAACATCCAACTTCATCACTTCTGGATTTCCCTGCTTCTCCATCAATTCATTTCCATCCATCATTCCAAACCCAACTCATCCTATAATCCTTTTTTCACAATCCACTTTCCAATCAATCATCTCCTAAATCAAATCAAAACCAAAAGAAAAGAAAATATAAATAATAAATAAAGTATTTTCCTTCCTATCCTTCACCTTCCAAATAGTCTTTTCCATCCTAAATATCATATCAGAAAATACTTCCAAATCAAAATATCCTTCAGTCCACCTATCTATTCCTTTTCCATCCCTTATATTCCTTCTTCCTTCAAATAATCAATCCTCAAATCGATCAACATCAAATCACCATTATCCTCAATCATCCATCCAAAACATTCCTGGAAACCTTCCAACTTAACTTCTGGATATTCATCACCATCAGCACTTCAAACCAATCTTTAATACACCAGAATCTTCCAATAAGCTTTCATCTCAAATACTTCCAACCTCTTCAACCATCTTCCAGAACCTCCTCTTTTCATTCTCTCTTTTCTTCCTTTATGTTTTTCATTCTCTTTGTTTTCATCCAATCTCTCCAGGAGCACTCTCATCATCAGCCCATTCCAAGGAAGAATACCCCTCAGTCCCTTTTAAATACCCTCCAATCCTCTCCAACCCCCTTCAAGTCAAACTTTGAAGTCAAACCAGTCAAACTTTGAAGTCAAACCAGTCAAACTGCAAAGTCAAACCAGTCAAACTTTGAAGTCAAACCAGTTGAACTTTGAAGTCAAACCAGTTGAACTTCGAAGTCAAACCAGTCAAACCTCAAAGTCAAACCAGTCAAACTTTGAAGTCAAACCAGTCAAACTTTGAAGTTGAACCAGTCAAACTTTGAAGTCAAACCAGTCAAACTTCAAAGTCAAACCAGTCAAACTTTGAAGTCAAACCAGTCAAACTTTAAAGTTGAACCAGTCAAACTTTGAAGTCAAACTTTGAACTTTGAGCCTCAAACCAGTCAAACTTGCGGAACGTGGAACTTCAAACTAATCAACTCGCCTAACTTCTCAAACTTCTCAAACTTCAAATCTCCAACTTCAAACTTCAACCTTTCAAGCACCCATTCTAACCTCAAACTTGGAGTCCCAGACACTGTGCAATACTTCACATGCTTCAAGCTATTTAACCTTGCTTCCAAGCCTGCCAGCTTCCAACCAGCAAGTACAGCAGACCTCAATCCTCACCCCCAGCACATCCTTCTTTGGGCATCAGGAGCTGCCCCTTCCCTTTTGGGAGGGGGGGGTACTGTCATAACCGTAGTTCTGACACTCCTTCAACTAAACCAATCCAACCTCTTCATCAAACTCACCCTCATATCAAACCCAACTTCACTACTCCTGTACCTTCCACCAGATAGTACTACCTCTGCATCCCTTGCAGTCTCCATCCTCTTCCACCAGCTTCACCCTCTCCCTGTATAGTATAAGCTCTATGTCCATGTACACTTCACCTGTCATGTGATTCAGCCAACCTTTTCAGGAACTCTCCCTCTCTCCATGGCTTGGTACAACCTTCATCACTCCTCAACCCAATTGGTATATGAGTTAGTACATACTACAATTAGTATATACATAGGACATACTCTCCACTGTCTGTTCAGCCCATACTCCCAGGACTCCAGATCAGTACATGTCAAACCTTCCTGGATAGGCCCATCACCGAAGTAGTCAACTGCAGCCTCCAGCCCAATCAGTCAACATGTAATACCATGGGAACTCCAACCTGCAACACCAGCCACTCATCCCTCAAGGCCTCCTTCTCAGCTCTTGCATATACTGGCCTCTCCTTCCCTCCTGGACTAATTCCCCCCAAGGAATTAGTATACTACTTCTTACTGGTAAGTCCCTCTGCCAGTAGGTGTCATCTCAGCACAAGACAACCTTCACCCAGCCTGCTTAACTCATATCACCTTGCCCCTTCCTGGTGTTACTCTTATAGGATTCAACAACTCTCTCTTCAACAACCTCCTGGACTGGTCTTCTCATCCTTGCTCTTCTCATCACTTGTACTCCTCCTTACTTCCCCTTCATTGAAATATAATCAAACATCCTTGAGTTCTATGAGTAGTAGTGCCTGTGCCTTCAGCTCCTTGCACGCCAGGGGCAGTTGTGACACATGCTACACGGCTCAAATGGGCTGTGTGGCATGCTACATGGCTCAAATGGGCTGTGTGGCATGCTACACGGCTCAAATGGGCTGTGTGGCACGCTACACGGCTCAAATAGGCTGTGTGGCACGCTACACGGCTCAAATGGGCTGTGTGGCATCGTACACGGCTCAAATGGGCTGTGTGGCATGCTACACAGCTCAAATGGGCTGTGTGGCATGCTACACGGCTTAAATGGGCTGTGTGGCATGCTACGCGGCTCAAATGGGCTGTGTGGCATGCTACAGGTCCCATTTGAGTTGTACGGCACGCTAAACAACTAAAATCAAGTTGTGTAGCCTCCACTAAATCATAAATAATGAATAAAAAATAATAAATAATAAATAATAAATAATAAATAATAAATAATAAATAATAAATAATAAATAATAAATAATAAATAATAAATAATAAATAATAAATAATAAATAATAAATAATAAATAATAAATAATAAATAATAAATAATAAATAATAAATAATAAATAATAAATAATAAATAATAAATAATAAATAATAAATAATAAATAATAAATAATAAATAATAAATAATAAATAATAAATAATAAATAATAAATAATAAATAATAAATAATAAATAATAAATAATAAATAATAAATAATAAATAATAAATAATAAATAATAAATAATAAATAAGAAATAATAAATAATAAATCATAAATAATAAATAATAAATAATAAATAATAAATAATAAATAATAAATAATAAATAATAAATAATAAATAATAAATAATAAATAATAAATAATAAATAATAAATAATAAATAATAAATAATAAATAATAAATAATAAATAATAAATAATAAATAATAAATAATAAATAATAAATAATAAATAATAAATAATAAATAATAAATAATAAATAATAAATAATAAATAATAAATAATAAATAATAAATAATAAATAATAAATAATAAATAATAAATAATAAATAATAAATAATAAATAATAAATAATAAATAATAAATAATAAATAATAAATAATAAATAATAAATAATAAATAATAAATAATAAATAATAAATAATAAATAATAAATAATAAATAATAAATAATAAATAATAAATAATAAATAATAAATAATAAATAATAAATAATAAATAATAAATAATAAATAATAAATAATAAATAATAAATAATAAATAATAAATAATAAATAATAAATAATAAATAATAAATAATAAATAATAAATAATAAATAATAAATAATAAATAATAAATAATAAATAATAAATAATAAATAATAAATAATAAATAATAAATAATAAATAATAAATAATAAATAATAAATAATAAATAATAAATAATAAATAATAAATAATAAATAATAAATAATAAATAATAAATAATAAATAATAAATAATAAATAATAAATAATAAATAATAAATAATAAATAATAAATAATAAATAATAAATAATAAATAATAAATAATAAATAATAAATAATAAATAATAAATAATAAATAATAAATAATAAATAATAAATAATAAATAATAAATAATAAATAATAAATAATTAATAATATTGCGTATCAAAGTTAACCAAACCTGCCATTTTTTAATGGCGGGTTTCAACCCTAATCTGCCATTTCAAATCCGCCATTAAAAATCAAAAAAACCCACTTATTTCAGATCAGACATGTCAAAGTTAACCTGAAATAAGTGGGTTTTTTCAAATAAAGTATTTGAATGCTTCCACCACCTGTCCGCATCATACACCCCTGTCTTCCCACCTCCTTCTACCTCCGACCTCATTGGAAAATTTTTTACCCCCACCCTCATCATAAAATTGATTGACCACTCTCATCACTTTATTGCTCTCATCACTTGATCACTCTCATCCACTTCATTGCTCTCAAAACTTCATCACTCTCATCACTTAACCGCTCCCATCACTTGATCACTCTAATCCACTTTCTTGCTCTCAAAACTTCACCACTCTCATTACTTTATCGCTCTCATCACTTGCGTAGCCCTTACTCTTTCAAATGGCCCCTCAGTAAACCTCCCCCCGCAAGTCCAACACACCCAAGATAACATTGCCAAGGAACTCCACAACAACAAATCCTCCCCCATCAGCTTCCAAGGGCTCAAGTCAGCTCAAGAGAGCTGATCACATCATCCTGGTAAACTGGCTGAAAATTCCCTCCAACTATGATGCCTGCTTTGGATCCGACAATGAAACACGTGTTGGCCAACCTCCATCCTCTTAGGTCAATGGTTATCTCCTGATGGCCAATGAACTCAAGAATAAAACAAAAGGTAGGCTGGATCTGTCATCCAAACAGATGAGGGAGCGGTTCAAAAACTATTGAGCCAAGTACAAAAAGGCCCACTCCATGTCTATCTCCACTGGCTTTGGTATCACCGACTTGGACAAAGCCAAAGGAATCAACTTGGTGGTTGATAAGTTGGACTCCATTTGTCCTTTTTTTATTCAAATGGATGAAATCTTCCGAAAGAAGGCCAAAATCACCCCCCTAGCTGCTTTTGATGCCCAACAATCCGATTCCTTTGTTGCCAAGGACTTGGCTGGGGATGCTCAGCCTACCAACGGGGACCTTGATGAAACCTTGGCCTTGGAGTGGCCCCCATCTGATGATGAGGAGGATATTCAAACACAATTGGCTCCAATCACTTCTACTTTGGTATTGATTGATCAGTCAATCCCAACCTTGGACCCCTCACTTCCTTCTTTTGATTGCTCTCTTCCTGGGGCAGAACAACTGGAGAACTTGCCCAATGAGGAGGATGTTATTCCTGGATCAATGTTGCCATCAACATCTGCTCAAGTAAGGAACTAAATTGTTTTCAATTCTGTCTGGTTGCTCCTTACTTATTTACATTGTAAAAAAACAGGCTCATCCATTTTTGTTTGGCCGAAAACCCAAGCCAATGGGGCCTCCCACATTGCCGCACATACTAGTGGGGACTTTCAGACTCAAACCTCCTCTGCCAAGGGTAAGCAAAAGGCCTCCAATTCCATCAATGTCAACCCCAAAAGTCATCAAAAGAGGAGAAACACTTCCAGTTTTTCGGGCTTTGAAGAAATCATGGAGAAGCAAGATTCATCTAAGTTGATTGATTCAATATCCTTGCTTTCAAAATCATGCTCATTTCCATTCCCCTCCAAAAAACAGTGAAATCACAAATTGAATCAGATAAACTTCAGTTTGAAAAGAATAAGTGGGATCGTCAACTGGCCATGGATGGTCAAAAGCAGCAAGCCAAGACTTTGGCTAATAAACAAAAATTGGATGCTGAGTGGAGGTTGAAACAAGCTGAGCTAGAGTTTCAAAAAGAGGAATAGGAGAAGGATTGGAAGCAAGTGCAACCAGAAAAGGAGAGGGAACAACGGGCAAACGAAAAAAAGGATAAGGTATCAGTAGCTTTGGCTTGCATTGGCAGTGGTAGATTGGTAGAAGAAATACAGCAGATTACTCAAATGCTGGGCTTGTAAATATATTTGCATGGATGAAAGAAAAATAAATTATTTTTTACTACAACAACTTTTGAGAGCATTCTTAACCCCACCAATATACAGATCTTTTTTGTTTTTATTAATATTTTTTTCTCTAGAGTAAATTTGGCCGTTTTTCATGTCCCTACAAGTGCTCTGAGTTTTTTTATTAATTTGGAGTGACATGGCCATTCTGGTATGGGTTGCTGTGTCCAAAGCTGGAAAGGTACAGTGCTTGTACTTGTTAGCCGCCCAAACCTTTTTGACTATACCTTTTTGCTTGAAATCAATTCCAAAGCCAAGGTCAGGAAAAACAAATTGACCGTCCAAAACTTGATATTCATGCGTATCTTCAATTAGTCAACCATTCAATTTTTTGGTTGGGACCACAAGTAAAAAGGAATAGCCAGAGATGTTGCCTTTGTCAATATGAGGAGAATTGTAAAAAGAATCCGAGCTGAAAGTGAGGTTTGGGGAGCAATTAAAAGGTGTAGGCTTGGAACCAAATTCCAACAAAGAGAAAGAGGGGATGTTGCTGTCCTTCATGGTATCACGGTTTGATTCAAAGGCAAGTTTGGCCAAATTACAAAACATTTGTCCTAAAATTCGGGATACTTTGTTGGCCTTCAGGTTGAGGACAGCGTACTCTTGAGGAGAAAATCTAATGGATGATTTCTTCACATAACGTCCAAATAACTCCAAAGGGTTCATCAATTTTTGCCAACCAATCGCTCACATTTTTCCACCCCAAGATATTGAGGGACCAACTGGGTTGACAAATTTTTTTGAACAGTAAAGGAATGTTGTCACAAAGTTGATATCTTTCTTATCTTGCTCAGATAGTCAATCCAAAGGCACAAATTCAATGACGGCAACCAGAGCATGGTGATCAGATTGGTCAAGAACAATAACTTTCCCATGATGGAAGAAGTGGAAAGCCCCAATTGTCTGTTTTGCTTGCTTAAATTCTTCCTGGGTTGGTTTTTGGGGGTTCTTTTTCTTTTCAGCCGTGATAGAAGGGTACAGATCCAAAGGGCATAGCTTTCGTCTAGACCAGGCAAACTTTTCCTTGATCCAGTTGTCAGTCACTTCCAAAGAAATTTCCAAATCCCTCATTTGAGCCCTCCTTTTTCTAAGATTCCTCTGCTTTCCACCTCTCTTTATGTTTTTCATACCATCTCCTTCCATCTTTCTCCCTCCCAGGCACTTGCTGCACCGAAGGTGAGGATCAAGGTGAAATTTGAATGGTTGTATAACATTTTGAGTTTGGTAGGCAGTAAAGGAATCGATATCAAAAAAGGGGTTGGACAAACAAAAAGACTGGTCAAACAAATAAAAAAAACGTCAGCAACGTTCTCATTATTGGCGAAAAACAGTGGGATTAAAAAAATAAAAAAGAGATGAAAATCAAAACCTGGAAGAGCTAGAAAACCTAAAAAAAAGAAACAAAAACAAAGAAAAAACAAAGGGAAAGTCAGTTCCCTGTACCCTCCAAAAAATCTGCATCAATTGGCCCAAACCATTGGCCAATCGATTGTGAATCGATCGCTGTGGAAACTTTAGAGGTAGATCCTCACGAAGTTGTCCCTAGTTACGGGATCGATGGTTCTAGCGTCTGTAAGACCGAGAATGCTTCCTTTCCTTTACTCCGAGAGAGAGAGAGAGAGAATGAGATGTAGAGATCGATGATCCTAGAATGAATAGAATGATCCGATGATCCCCCCTACAACCCGGAGTCGAGGGGAAGGGTGTTTGAACCCTCCCCCTCAACCCTAACCTAAGCACAAGCACAAAGACAGACTGACAACCATGAAGAAGGAAACCTAGACCCAGAACCCTAACCCATCCTTTAACCCATACCCATACCCTACCCCCGCCAGCTCGCCTGTCATTACGCGCATCCGGTTCGTCTTTTCGTGGCGCGGCCCTCCGCCGCGCGATACCCAAGATCCACCGCGCTTGCGCGCATCCACCCGACGCGCCGTCGCGAATTTCCCGTCCCGTGGCCGGCCCGCGCTTGCGCGCGGCTGCCACGCATATAGCCCCGCTGTCGCCCCGCTTCTTCCTTCCCCGACTAGCCGCTCCGAGAACCCGATCGGCCCGGCTCCATCCATGAGTCGGACATCCAAGCGGGTCGCGGCCCGCCTCCCTTAGTCAGGCCCGGCCCGCAGTCGCGTGCTCGATCCCGCCGCGCCTACTGCTGAGCCCGCAGCGGCTGCTGCTGAACCCGCAGCGGCTGCTGCTGAACCCGCAGCGGCTGCTGCTGAACCCGCAGCGGCTACTGCTGAGAACCGGCGCACCCCAACTGCTGAGCCTAACCTACCAGATGCTGAGCGCGCAGGCCGCGACGCAGTCCCCGACCCGAGGCTATATAATGACACCACATCCCCCCCCAACTTGAGTTCTGTCCCCAGAGGTCCCTTCCCATCGCCACCTCGACTACCCGCACCCCGCTCCTCCCTACCCACTCCTCTTTCCACACTCCACCACACTCCACCAACTCCCCTTCCACACTCATCGCCGTCATGCTCCCCTGCGAATTCTGCGCCCGGACCGGGCAGGCGTGCTCGATCGCTCCTGGTCGACGCGCCTGTGTCGCTTGCCGTCGCGGCCATCGCCGTTGCTCACTTAGCGATCGAATGCCCCGAGCCCCACCCAACTTTGGCTCCCGCCCCAGGCCGCGCAAAAGGGCTCGTCCGGACCCGTTCGTGGTTTCGGATGACGACACCATCTCGGAGGACTCGTGGACTCCGCCTGGCTCCCCGTCCCGTCACCCTCCGCCGAGCGAGGATCGCGACTCGGCTTCCCCCTTTCGCCGCGCGGGACCGCCGCGGAAGGAGGATTTCTCGTCCGTTGACGACTATCGGAGGGCCGTACGATTCTGGTCGGACCGTGTTCGGATGAGGGAAGGCGCGAGGGACCCACGACTCGATGAGATTCTCCGAAGTCGCGCTGCCGCAGCCCCGGTTCCTCCTCCGGCCCCTACACCAGCTCCTTCCGCCCCGGCTCCGCAAGGTACTCCACCGCCGCCCGCGTCACCAGTGGTCTCGGACGGGAGGCCTACTACTCCCGAGGTCCCTCCTCCGCCGTCCCCGATCGTTGTTCCGTCGTCGCCCCCAGATGGACCGAGCCCTCCGCGCGATGCCCCAGGGACCCCCTCATCACCTCCTCATCCGCTCGGATCAAGCCCCGTCCCAGCACCGGCACCGCCTTCCTCCAACTCCCCCGAGATCCCGGTCGTGATGGCACTCCCGGCGGCTGGCTTCGAGGCTTTCGCGGAAAGGTCGACCGCGATGCTCCGCAACTTCCTGGCGACCCCCGGAGCCCAATCCTCCGAATCCCGGCGTGAATTCTTGGCGGCTTACCGGGCCCTTCTGGCATCATCGAGGGCGGACATGGAGGAGATGATGCGAATGGCTTAGACGCCCTCACCCCCTTCCTTTTCTCCTTTCCCGTGTACTCTCCTGTCCCATTGTTGTACCGCGTTCGTAGGAGAAATATATATTGCTGCGCGAGGAAACGAAAGGGCCGCGTCCGCGCGTCCGGGTGAAAAGTGAGTGTGAGTGCCGAGATCCGCGTCCGCGTGAGAAGTGAGCGTGAGTGAGGTTGAGGTTGAGATCCGCGTCCGCGCGCTCCCTCTGTGAGAGACCGTAAGTGACCAGTTATCCCAACAAAAGAGGTACCTGGACCGCCCCAGACGGACTGCCACACAGTTCCCCGTACCCGTTCTACAAAACAAAACAAAAACCGCGCCGACAGCGCGCGCTCACAACCGGGAGTATAAGGGAGAGGCGATGGGAACGAACATTCTGGGGTGTCTAGTCGTTCCGGCTGTGAACCGGCTAGAGCACCCCCTTACCAAGCTAAGCTTAAATCCGCGTCCATACCGTCCCCGACCGTCGCGCGCAACCAATGAAGAGAGAAACAGGAGAGAAATAGACAAAAAAAGAAAGGAAACAGCCCGAATCCAAAGAAGAATAACAAAATATCCTATATTTATTATTCCATTCATTCATTTTTTTTTTTTTTTTTTTTTTTTTTTTTTTTTTTTTTTTTTTTTTTTTTTGCAGTTAGTTAGCTCTTCGTCCCGCCATCCGTGAGCGGGGCTCGTCCTCGCGTTTGCGGGCCCGACACCACGCCGCGCCCGCGTTCCTGCAATAAATAACCCATAGCCAGTACCAATCCAAAGCCAAGCCCAAACCAAAACATAAGGAAACGAACATTCTGGGGTGTCTAGTTGTCCCGGCTGTGAACCGGCTAGAACACCCCCTTACCAAGCCATTCTTTAACCACCTAGCGCCCCCCCCCCCAGCTTGACAGCTGTCCCCAGCCGTCTGCAACCTCCTACTTCTCCGGGGTCGCGCGTCGCGCGCCGCTACTTCGCTGTCCGAACGATCCGCGCCGTCGTCCGACTCCGAGACCGCCTCGTCCCCGGGCCCCGAATCATCGCTCGCCGTTTCGTCGAAGGAAGTGGAACCGCGCGCGAAGAAGCGTTTTACGTGCGAAGCCGCGGCCTTCCGTTTAAGCGGCGTCCCGTCCAATTCCTCAAGCCCGTAGCTGCCGCCCAAAAACTTAGAGGCCACGCGGTACGGCCCGTTCCACCGGTTGGCGAAAAGCCGGCCCCACTGGGATTCCAGACTCCGATTATACAACAGGACCAGGTCCCCCTTCCGCAGCGGATCCCGGAGCCGATGGGAACAACGCTCGTCCCAATAGCGGACTGACGCCGTCCGGGTTTTCTTCAACCGCTCCGCGGCTTTTTCCAAGGTCTCCTCACGCCTAAGGAGCTGTTCCGCGCGCGCCTCGATCAGATCCGCGGACGTCTTAACCTTCCACCAATCCACGCCCAAAAACGTGTTCAGCTCGATGTCCACGGGAAGCACGGGCCGCTGCCCGTAGAGTAACTCGTAAGGCGAATACCCCGTCGAGCGCTTCACGGAGATCCAATCGGCGAAAAGGACCGCGGGAAGTGCCATCTGCCACCTTTTGCCGTCCTCGCCGCACATTTTCACCAGGGCATCCTTGATTGGTTGATGTCCCCGCTCGATCATCCCCGCGCCCTCCGGGTAGTATTCCGTCACGCGGCCGAACTTCGCTCCACAATTCTGCACCAGCGTCATCAAGCGTCCCCGAAACTCCGCCCCTCCGTCGACGGTGACCAAGCGAAGCGACCCGTAGCGCGCGAACCAGTCCTCTTCCAGAAACTGAGCCACCTTTTCCGCCGATAGTTTCGCCAGGGGCCTCGCTTCCACCCACCCAGACAGATCGTCGCGCGCAACCAGCAAATACGCAAACTTACCCGCCTTGATGTGGACCACGTCCAGCGAAACGCGCCCGAACAGCGCGTCCTCGCCCGTGGGGTGGCCGACCTCCTTGGGCAGCCTCGAGCTTCGCCGTTGGCAGGCCTCGCACGACTTTACCCAGTCGCGCACCGCGCGAACGACCCCCGGCCACCAAAACCTCGCTTTCACCCTCCTCCGCGTCTCGACCTCACCCCGATGACCAAGGTCATCGTGCAGACTTCCTAGAATCACCTCCTGGTCGGCCCTAGAAGTCGCGACAACAAGAGGCACGGAGCCGCTCCGCCGCCATAGCTGACCGTCCTGTAAGAAGAAGTTCGGAATGTTTCGCCTCACCCATCGGGTGACCGTTTCCGTCGTGCCCTCGGGGAACCTGAGATCCTGCAAATAAGAGCACAAGACCGCGTAACGTCCCGACTGGCGCAACGGAAGACAAACCGACGCCTCCGTCTTTGCTACCCGAACGACCGGAGCTTCCACGTCCAGAGGTTCCGCCCCCTCGTATGGGTCGTCCCGCGGGTAACGCGACAGCGCGTCCGGCATCGTGAACGCCTTTCCCGGGATGTGCACCACGTCAAAGGAGAATAACTGGAGGAACGCTACCCACCTGGTCATGGGCGCGTTTGGCAGCGTCGGTGAGTTGATCATTCGCGCCAAGGCCTCCGCGTCAACCAAGAGCTCGAAGTGCACGCCCCACAAAAGGTGCTGCAACCGCCGTACGATCTTGGTGACACCGCACAGTTCCAGCTTCGGCTGCGAATACCGACTCTCTGTCGCGGTAAACGTGACCGATTCGTAGAGCACCGGCCTATCTTTTCCGTCCTCCTCCTGTGTCAAGACCCCCCCCGCGCCGAGCTCGCTAGAGTCGACCGCCAGGCGTATCCCTCCGGCGTCGTAATCGAGGTTCCGAAGGACGATGTCGCGCCCCACGATTTCCTTGAGCTTTGCGAAAGCGGCATCGCATCCCTTGGTCCACTTCCACTCCGCCCCCTTACGCGTCAATGCCCGCATTGGGCTCGCTACTTCCGCGAACCGCTCGATAAACATGCGGACGTAGCTGCACAACCCCAGAAACTGCAGGACGTGCGACACTGTCCGAGGGGTCGGCCATTCAAGAACCTTATTCCGCTTCTTCTCCGCTATTCGCCTCCCGTCGTAGGCCACGACATGCCCCAGTACTTCGAGCGCCGGAACGCAGACCGCCAACTTTTTCCCGGACACAGTAAGGCCTGCCTCCTCGATTCGGAAGAGGACTCGTTCCAGAGTTTCCGCATATTCCCAAATGAATCGCCGGATCGCGGGTGCATCCTCTAAGACCGCGCCCTCGTAGTCCGTCCTGGGGCCTTTAATGCCAGCGTCGTCGATGAAGATCTGCACGCCTTCCGGAAGGTCGTCGCGTAGTATCCAGGTCATTTGGGCTTGGTATACCGCCACTGAGTTGGTCGCACCTTGCGGTAGCCGCGTCAGCTGCATCCTTCCTAGCCCGGTTTCAAACGCCGTCAGTGGCCGCGAGTCAGGGTGGAGTTCTCGCTGGTCATATCCCCCCATCACGTCCACCAGCCCGTAGCAAGCGCGCCCGGCCATCGATTCCAGAAATTCTTCAACACGCGGGGGAAGCCCCGCGTCGCGAATAGTGAACGAATTTAGCCTCTGAAGGTCGTGAACAATCCTTAGCGACTTCCCGTCCTGCTTAACGACCGCGAAGATAGGACTCGAGTAGCTTGACGTGGATTGCTCGTAAAGCCCCGTCCTCATGCGCTCCTGTACCAGCTCCAGAAAGGGCCCCCAAACGGTACGGGGGATCGGAATCGGCTTGATTTGCCACGGTTCGTGAGGGACAGTGGGAATAACGTAAGGGTCCCCGATCTCACTTCTCAACAACCCGCGCTCGTCCGGTCCAAAAGCAAGTGCCTTCTCCCTTATTACCAATACCGACACCAGCAGATCCATCTCCTCCGCACTCAGCCATCCCGTCGGTCCGAAGTTAAGGGCGTCCACCCGCTCGTCCATGATTCGCGCCGACCGCGTTACCCATCCATTCTTCCTAAGGGGCGTCTCCCACGGGTCGCGGGACCACGCGATCGGTCGTAAGGGTCCGTTGAGCCCCTGAGGCATTGGCTCGTTCCGCGGCCGGACTTTTCGCGCTACCGGTTTGTACTTGCCCGCATTGCACCGCGCCATCCAGACCCGATCGTCGCCGTCGTAAGTCCTAGTAATAACCAGACCGGGGCTTTCGCCTTTGCTCACGACTGTGGCACGATGATAGGGTTTTCGAAGCGTAGAGCCTTCCGGCGATGCATACTGAGGAATGGGACTTACTTCCGGCACCTGCGCCACACGCGCGTCCTCCCCCGCCTGCTCCTCATCTGTCGGCCGCCCGTGCAGAGCCGGAGCTTGCTCCGCACGGTTCCCGCGGCCGACTAGGAAAAATCCTCCGCAGGGTAACCCTTACGGTCAACCCCCGTGCCGGACTCTTCGCTGCCGCCAGACATTGGGCCCTGTACCCATTTCCCTCTCCCGTGATCGCAGATCGTCGTCTCGAACCGTGCTCCAAGCGAGTCTTCGACGGTCAGCGCCTCCGTTCCTTCCTCTGCGTTGAAGGCCATTTGGGCTCGGAACCCAAACATGAATGGCCGTCCTAGAATCACGTCTCCGCATTCCACTGAGAGAAATGACAGAGGCTTACAGACCTTGGCGACTTCCACCTCCTCCGCCTCTACTACCCCGTCCACGCGACATTCCCCGCCATTTAACGCCCGAAGACCCATCGCACACTTCCTCCGCACCAGACCGAGCTCGTCCACTAACCTTGATGGGAGCAGGTTGACCATCGACCCGCTATCCACCATCGCCCACACCTTCCGCCCGGCGATGGTCATTGCGACATAAGCGAGCGGGACGGATACCAACTTCGACCGGCACGGCTCGGGGTCCATTTCCTCCTCCGCCACGTTAACCCGCTGAACCGTTGTCGGCACCCAACCCTGACCGCAATCTTTCAAGGCCTGGACCATCTCGTCGACGACCGCGGGGGACACCGCCGCTAGCTCTCGTAGGGTCAGGGGTATTGGTGAGTCGTTCCCCATTACCCTCCGGACGATGTCTGCGGCCTTCTTCTTTCCCACGGGATTAGAGGACGGCCCGTCCGAAATCGGCACTCGCGCGACTGGCTTCGACGCCGTTGATCGCTCGTCGACATCCATCGCAATGCGCTCATTCGCCGCCAACGCCCTGACTTCGGCCTCCACTCTCGGAGCTACCCATGTTCCGGGCGCGGTGACAATCCCGAGCGAGACCCGAGCAGTCTTGGTCTTAGCCTTCGCTCTTTCCCGCACTTGCACCATTGGTGGCGGCTTGTCCTTAGTCAGATCCACCGATTCACCCGTCGGAAATATGTACGTCATCCCGGATGCGCGAACAAGTCCTTTGTCCATGTCCCGAGTGAGATCCTCACAAACTGACTTCCAGTGCCCTCTCACCCCGCAGTATGAACATCGCGGCGACCCGTACGATCCGGATGATCCGCTAGGAGGCTGGAACCCTTCCGTCATGTGAGGCGGCACCGCGCGTGGTTGAGAAGGAGCCGCCGGAATCGGTGCGGCTGCCGGAGCTGTAGGAGCCGGTGTCCGGTTGAGGAAAACCCTTATATCCCGCAGAATCTCCGTTATCTCCCCGACAGATGGTCCCGGAGGCTGCTGGGGGAGTCCGACATGAGAGGGCGTCGGCGGCCGCGCGGCCGAAGTTTGGTCGGGGGCCGGCGCCGAGATCGTGACCGATTTCTTGGAGGAAGACGGGTACGTTCGTGCCGTATCCGCGATGAGCTCGTCCAAATCGATTTCGCTTTCCGCGGCTTGACGGATAACCGAAAGATCAGGGAGAATCGCGACGCTCCCATCCAACGACCTCTTAACCAGGCCGTGGTCGTACAGGTATCGTTGCACCCTGGAACGAAGCTGGGGCGCGAGACCCCCCAGGAAGGCCCGCTTCATGGCACCCGTCTGACCCGCGACGACCTCGTTCTTTGCAAGGTACCCGTAGATTCGCTCAAACCTTGACATGTATTCCACTAATCCTTTGCGCGATCGCACCCCGCCCTTCTCGATCGCCTCCTCCGCAGCTCGATCGAAGTCGCTTTCCCGAAACCGAGGTTCACGCCTTCCCCACCTTGCCAACATCTCGCTTTTCAACTTCCCCCAGTCCTGCCTCTCGTATCCAACCATTTCTTCCACGTCCCGCAGCTTCTCCTCTTCAGTAATGAACAGCACGATAGTCCGAACCTTATCTGCGCCCGACGCGCCCTCCGAGTCCGCGATCCCTTCGAACCTAGAAAGGAAACGCTCGACATCCAAAGTACTAAACCGAAGATGGGGGAAATCCCTCGGCCTCAACCAAACGCGGCGAGGGGCCTCTACCGCCATCTCCGACGACCCTTCCGAGGGAGGAGCGAACCCGCTGACTCTAGGAGCATGAGCGGACGGTGGCGGAGGGGGTTGAACAGCAGAGACGGGAGTCGGGCGTGGAGGGTAGGGAAGGGGAGAATTGGATCCCGGAGTGGTTGTCGGTAGCATTCTGCGTAATCTTCAAGAGACTGAGAACGGATCGAGAGTTCCGGGCCAGACCCCCAGATGTGGAAACTTTAGAGGTAGATCCTCACGAAGTTGTCCCTAGTTACGGGATCGATGGTTCTAGCGTCTGTAAGACCGAGAATGCTTCCTTTCCTTTACTCCGAGAGAGAGAGAGAGAGAATGAGATGTAGAGATCGATGATCCTAGAATGAATAGAATGATCCGATGATCCCCCCTACAACCCGGAGTCGAGGGGAAGGGTGTTTGAACCCTCCCCCTCAACCCTAACCTAAGCACAAGCACAAAGACAGACTGACAACCATGAAGAAGGAAACCTAGACCCAGAACCCTAACCCATCCTTTAACCCATACCCATACCCTACCCCCGCCAGCTCGCCTGTCATTACGCGCATCCGGTTCGTCTTTTCGTGGCGCGGCCCTCCGCCGCGCGATACCCAAGATCCACCGCGCTTGCGCGCATCCACCCGACGCGCCGTCGCGAATTTCCCGTCCCGTGGCCGGCCCGCGCTTGCGCGCGGCTGCCACGCATATAGCCCCGCTGTCGCCCCGCTTCTTCCTTCCCCGACTAGCCGCTCCGAGAACCCGATCGGCCCGGCTCCATCCATGAGTCGGACATCCAAGCGGGTCGCGGCCCGCCTCCCTTAGTCAGGCCCGGCCCGCAGTCGCGTGCTCGATCCCGCCGCGCCTACTGCTGAGCCCGCAGCGGCTGCTGCTGAACCCGCAGCGGCTGCTGCTGAACCCGCAGCGGCTACTGCTGAGAACCGGCGCACCCCAACTGCTGAGCCTAACCTACCAGATGCTGAGCGCGCAGGCCGCGACGCAGTCCCCGACCCGAGGCTATATAATGACACCACATCGCTCGATTGATTCGCAAACAATCGGGCAATCAATTGCCAATTGATCGCTCGATTGATTCACAATCAATCGGGCAATTGATTGCCAATCAATCAATTGGGCAATCAATGGCCAATTGATTGCTCAATCAATTCGCAATCAATCGCTCAATCGATTGCAAATTGATTGCCCAATTGAGTGATCAAGCGATTGATTGAGAATCAATCAAGCAATTGATTGCCAATCGATTGCCCAATTGATTCGCAATCGATTGAGCGATTGATTGGCAATCAATTGCGAATCAATCAAGCGATTGATTCGCGATCGATGGAAGGAAGAAGATGAAGGGGAGGGGGGACTCACCAAGGGCAGAGGATGGACCAGAGGATGACGAGGGGGAGGGGGACTGGGCTGGCTGGACCTGGGGGGGTTCAAAGGGAGGGTTATGGTAGGAGATCAGCCAGGTGAAAAAAGAGAAAGGTGATTCAATGAGGGTTGGGGACTCACCTTTGATGGTTGATGGAGATTGGGTGGGAGGTAGGTATGTTGTTGGTGATGTGGATGTTGGTGAGGTTGGTAAAGAGTGAAGGTGGTGGTGTTTTGGTGAGGTTTTGAAGGTGGTGGTGATGAGTGAGGTGGTTTGGTCAGGAGGAGGCAGGGTTTGAACGGTGAGTGAGTGGGGTGAGGTTGAAGGGGTTGAGTGGTGAGGGGGAGGGGGGTGGAATTTGGTGAGTGGCAGAGTTTGAGGTGGAGGTGTTTTTGGATTCAAGTCCACTAAAAAAAAAATAAAAAGAAAATCAGCCTATGAATCTTGGGTGAACAACCAAAACCAAAAAAATACGGTGAAGGGAATTTTTACCAATTTCAAAATCAAACATTACTCATCAAAGCAAGCAAGGGTGAGAGGAAGAATCCGCTCTCTCATAGAAGAAGATGAGGGACCAGATGAGACAGGGATGACTTGAGGCGGATCAGGAATATCATCTTGGAATATTTTGTCCCATTCATCTTTGATGTTGGCCAAAAGGTTGTGAAGGATTACACAAGTGATAATCCAGTTGATGAGGAACCTCATATCTTTGGAACATTGGAGCTGGTTTTGCATCTCCCGTAAGCTGGCCCATCTTCCTTTCAGGATTCCTATGGCATGCTCAATCCAAACTCGTGATTGGGCAAGATGATAGTTAAAATTTGTTTTTCCTTGATCATTGGACAAAACATTCCGTTATTCTGGAACTACATATTTCCCACTAGCATAAGCCAAATCGGCCAGAAGGTATTGATCTTGGTCAAAGTAGATCTCTGGTTGTTGGGCAATCCGCATCCAATTGAAAACATATGAATCATGACAAGAACCTGGAAGGCCAGCATGGAGGGAGATGAACTTCTTGTTGTTATCGCAAACAAGTTGTAGTGCCACGGAGTATCTAAACAAAGATATGGAACATATTTGGTCAGTGTTTGATCCAAAGTTTTATCATAGCGATTGGAAAAGAAATGAATCAATTGCCTTTTTTTATGATCAAAATAGTGGTTGCCATCTAGGTTGGGTTTTTGACTCAAGGGGATGGTGGTTCCATCAATAAAACCAATGCAACCAGGAAAGCCTTCTGTCTCCATTACTTGAGATATCTCCTTGTGTTCTTCTTTGGTTGGCCATGAAAGGACCGAGCAACGGAAAGATAGGATAGCAATCATCACTCTTTTGGTGTATAAGTCAATGCTTCTGCAACTGACTGAGAATAGATTTTCCAATTGATGGATTGCTGCTCCATTTCCATTTGACCCCAATCTACAACAAGCAACGGCAAGTTGGATAGCTGGATCGCGTTGAGGATTGCAAGAATTGTTCTGGAAGATGTGGTGGTCTTCAATCATTGCCAAAAGTTTCATGAAAGAAGGCAACAAAGTTTGGAACAGTTGCTGGAAGCTTAAGTCAGGGATGAGATGAAGCTTTTGCCTTTTATACATAGGGTTATGGAGAGTGTGTATTCTTAGAACCATGTATTGCTTTGCCAACAGAGAATTCAAAGCTAACCAAGTTGATTCAAAATTGGAGTCTGAATCAGAGTCTGAATGAGAGTCAAACAGTAGCAAAATTTCAGTCAGCTTTTTTGCGTTTTCAACGTGCTGGCGGGATGTTTGATTGGACATGTTGAGAAAGGTGGTGAGTGATTTGGGGTGATGAGATGATGACGGGATTTGTGTGAAGAGAGGTATGTGAAGGTATGTGAAGAATGATAGAGATGTGTGTGATGCAATGGAGATGGGACCGGTATGGATTTCCCGATGTGGATGGGTGTTTTTGATGTGATGGATGGTGGATGGATATGATGCATAAATGGTGGGTTTAATGGCATGTTTGATGATTGATATCCGCCATTTTCATGAAACACGCCATTTTGAAATACACCAGTTAGGGGGTATGTGTATTTCAGAAACCCAACATTAAAAATGGCGGGTTTTGTCAAAAAAAATGGCGGGTTTGTAATGGCGGGTTTGCTAACTTTGATACGCCCTAATAAATAATAAATAATAAATGATAAATGATAAATGATAAATGATAAATAATAAATAATAAATAATAAATAATAAATAATAAATAATAAATAATAAATAATAAATAATAAATAATAAATAATAAATAATAAATAATAAATAATAAATAATAAATAATAAATAATAAATAATAAATAATAAATAATAAATAATAAATAATAAATAATAAATAATAAATAATAAATAATAAATAATAAATAATAAATAATAAATAATAAATAATAAATAATAAATAATAAATAATAAATAATAAATAATAAATAATAAATAATAAATAATAAATAATAAATAATAAATAATAAATAATAAATAATAAATAATAAATAATAAATAATAAATAATAAAGAATAAATAATAAATAATAAAGAATAAATAATAAATAATAAATAATAAATAATAAATAATAAATAATAAATAATAAATAATAAATAATAAATAATAAATAATAAATAATAAATAATAAATAATAAATAATAAATAATAAATAATAAATAATAAATAATAAATAATAAATAATAAATAATAAATAATAAATAATAAATAATAAATAATAAATAATAAATAATAAATAATAAATAATAAATAATAAATAATAAATAATAAATAATAAATAATAAATAATAAATAATAAATAATAAATAATAAATGATAAATAATAAATAATAAATAATAAATAATAAATAATAAATAATAAATAATAAATAATAAATAATAAATAATAAATAATAAATAATAAATAATAAATAATAAATAATAAATAATAAATAATAAATAATAAATAATAAATAATAAATAATAAATAATAAATAATAAATAATAAATAATAAATAATAAATAATAAATAATAAATAATATATAATAAATAATAAATAATATATAATAAATAATAAATAATAAATAATAAATAATAAATAATAAATAATAAATAATAAATAATAAATAATAAATAATAAATAATAAATAATAAATAATAAATAATAAATAATAAATAATAAATAATAAATAATAAATAATAAATAATAAATAATAAATAATAAATAATAAATAATAGATAATAAATAATAAATAATAAATAATAAATAATAAATAATAAATAATAAATAATAAATAATAAATAATAAATAATAAATAATAAATAATAAATAATAAATAATAAATAATAAATAATAAATAATAAATAATAAATAATAAATAATAAATAATAAATAATAAATAATAAATAATAAATAATAAATAATAAATAATAAATAATAAATAATAAATAATAAATAATAAATAATAAATAATAAATAATAAATAATAAATAATAAATAATAAATAATAAATAATAAATAATAAATAATAAATAATAAATAATAAATAATAAATAATAAATAATAAATAATAAATAATAAATAATAAATAATAAATAATAAATAATAAATAATAAATAATAAATAATAAATAATAAATAATAAATAATAAATAATAAATAATAAATAATAAATAATAAATAATAAATAATAAATAATAAATAATAAATAATAAATAATAAATAATAAATAATAAATAATAAATAATAAATAATAAATAATAAATAATAAATAATAAATAATAAATAATAAATAATAAATAATAAATAATAAATAATAAATAATAAATAATAAATAATAAATAATAAATAATAAATAATAAATAATAAATAATAAATAATAAATAATAAATAATAAATAATAAATAATAAATAATAAATAATAAATAATAAATAATAAATAATAAATAATAAATAATAAATAATAAATAATAAATAATAAATAATAAATAATAAATAATAAATAATAAATAATAAATAATAAATAATAAATAATAAATAATAAATAATAAATAATAAATAATAAATAATAAATAATAAATAATAAATAATAAATAATAAATAATAAATAATAAATAATAAATAATAAATAATAAATAATAAATAATAAATAACAAATAACAAATAATAAATAATAAATAATAAATAATAAATAATAAATAATAAATAATAAATAATAAATAATAAATCATAAATCATAAATAATAAATCATAAATAATAAATCATAAATAATTAATAATAAATAATAAATAATAAATAATAAATAATAAATAATAAATAATAAATAATAAATAATAAATAATAAATAATAAATAATAAATAATAAATAATAAATAATAAATAATAAATAATAAATAATAAATAATAAATAATAAATAATAAATAATAAATAATAAATAATAAATAATAAATAATAAATAATAAATAATAAATAATAAATAATAAATAATAAATAATAAATAATAAATAATAAATAATAAATAATAAATAATAAATAATAAATAATAAATAATAAATAATAAATAATAAATAATAAATAATAAATAATAAATAATAAATAATAAATACTAAATGATAAATAATAAATAATAAATACTAAATGATAAATAATAAATAATAAAGTATAAATAATAAATAATAAATAATAAATAATAAATACTAAATGATAAATAATAAATAATAAATAATAAATAATAAATAATAAATAATAAATAATAAATAATAAATAATAAATAATAAATAATAAATAATAAATAATAAATAATAAATAATAAATAATAAATAATAAATAATAAATAATAAATAATAAATAATAAATAATAAATAATAAATAATAAATAATAAATAATAAATAATAAATAATAAATAATAAATAATAAATAATAAATAATAAATAATAAATAATAAATAATAAATAATAAATAATAAATAATAAATAATAAATAATAAATAATAAATAATAAATAATAAATAATAAATAATAAATAATAAATAATAAATAATAAATAATAAATAATAAATAATAAATAATAAATAATAAATAATAAATACTAAATGATAAATAATAAATAATAAATAATAAATAATAAATAATAAATAATAAATAATAAATAATAAATAATAAATAATAAATAATAAATAATAAATAATAAATAATAAATAATAAATAACAAATAACAAATAATAAATAATAAATAATAAATAATAAATAATAAATAATAAATAATAAATAATAAATAATAAATAATAAATAATAAATAATAAATAATAAATAATAAATAATAAATAATAAATAATAAATAATAAATAATAAATAATAAATAATAAATAATAAATAATAAATAATAAATAATAAATAATAAATAATAAATAATAAATAATAAATAATAAATAATAAATAATAAATAATAAATAATAAATAATAAATAATAAATAATAAATAATAAATAATAAATAATAAATAATAAACAATAAATAATAAATAATAAATAATAAATAATAAATAATAAATAATAAATAATACATAATAAATAATAAATAATAAATAATAAATAATAAATAATAAATAATAAATAATAAATAATAAATAATAAATAATAAATAATAAATAATAAATAATAAATAATAAATAATAAATAATAAATAATAAATAATAAATAATAAATAATAAATAATAAATAATAAATAATAAATAATAAATAATAAATAATAAATAATAAATAATAAATAATAAATAATAAATAATAAATAATAAATAATAAATAATAAATAATAAATAATAAATAATAAATAATAAATAATAAATAATAAATAATAAATAATAAATAATAAATAATAAATAATAAATAATAAATAATAAATAATAAATAATAAATAATAAATAATAAATAATAAATAATCAATTATAAATTACATGGAGTAGTGTATGGGCTCTTACGCGTTGAGGGGCCCTACACGCCTTCCACAGGAGGTGTGGGGCCGTGTACACAGCTCCCACACGCCTGGAGCTGTGTACAGGGCTCCCACACGGCTGGAGCCGTGAATTTAACATCACCCTATTTTTTTAGTAAATTTATGGATAAATTTAAAATGGAGGCAGAGGGAAATTTATTTGATCAGCAATACAATTATATACTTCAGTTTGGTAATGAAAAGTTTTTTGATTTTTTTATTGGGATGTTTTGATTTGGTTGAGTTTTATTTATTGGGTTGAGTTGGATTTATTTGGCTGAGTTTTATTTCTTTGGTTCAGTTGTATTTATTTAATAATGAGATTAGATTAAAGGCTGAAAAAACATCAATAATTTTGATGAGGAGTGATATTTTTGAGTTTTTTTATGAAATATTCTAACTTGAGAGGATTGATATAGTTGGAGACAAGATTGATTTCTGTTACGTTTTGGTGAGGCATTATGAGTGGTTTTGAGTGGTGTTGAATGGTTTTGAGTGTTGTTGAGTGTTTTTGAGTGGTGTTCAGTGGTGTTGAGTGGTGTTCAGTGGTGTTGGGTGTTGTTGAGTGCTGTTGTGTTTTTTTGAGTGTTTTTGAATGGTTTTTGAGTGTTTTTCTGTTGAGTATTGTTAAGTCTTAGATTGGTTTATGTTTTTTGTAGTGTTTTTAGTCATTGGTGAAGGTTGGTTGTTGCTGGAATTATGGAAACTAGTGCTCTTCTTTTTTGACTTAAAAAAAATTGAATAAAAATTATTTTGAATTTAAATTTATCTTCTGGTATTATTGGCCTCATAAAAATAGTGTATTATTATCAAAAGGATCTCTCATATATTTCATCAGTTTTTCCTCTTATCAGTTGATTATTTCAAGATTAAGTCATTTTTAAGTCTTAAATAATGCTAGTTCAAGTAGTCTGATTTTCTGTTACTGGTCACACTCTTGTAGTTGTAGGACCCAATCACACTCTCGTAGTTGTAGAAACCTGATCAACCTGTTCTTTTAAAGGAATTATTATCTCTAAGAACCTCCTTTCTTGTCTTGATCTTTCTTATTTTTAGTGTCTGTTAAACAACCAAATACGCTTGAATTAACGCCTCAGTTGCATTGTTTTTTGTGCTCTTCTTTTGACAGCTTTTATGTCCTGGATTATGGCCTGTTTTGTCTCTGCCTTTTTCATACTTTCTTTTACTGGTTTTTTGACAGATTTGTGGTATTTTTTCATTCATTATTAATTATCATTATTATTACTCTTACCACAGGTTGGTCTTTATTATATGGCTTTTATCTAGACTACTGAAACCCTGTTCTATTCCAGCCAATTCATCATTATCTGTTCTGACTCATAAAAGACCTGAGTGCCCCTTTTGAATCCCAGATCCTCTCCTCTTGAAAATATAATATTTCATCCTCCTCTAAAGATTATTTTCAACTGGAGCATCAACCAATTATTTGAACATTTATGAGTGGTGTGTGGGATTGTTCTGATTGGTTTTGGATATGTGTTGGATGGTGAGTGTAGTTGAAAGGTGTTTTGTTTGTTGAGGGGAGGATTTGAGAGCTCCAAGAGGTGATGAGGGATCAGAAATTATTCAAAACCATAATGGATATGACATCATTCATGAAAAATAAGTCCAAAATGTGGACCAAACCCAGGAAGGGGTTTGATTGATGTTTTTTAGGGGAAAGGAATTCTCCAAAAAGTCATACAAAAATATATTTTGGGATTATGGAAATAATTCTACTAGCCTATTCCCCTATAAAGTTCCAAAGGTCAATGCCCAAAGGGACACACAAAGTTTTGATAAAGGTTGCCAAACAGCCCTTCATGATTCCAATTTTGGGGGTTGAGGTGGAATTTTAGGGGTTGAAGTGACCTCTACCCCATAAAATCCATATTCTTAATGTCCTCTACAGGACTACCAAAAACAAAAAAACCAACAGAAAGGGGCTATAAAATGGGGCAGTATTTTTCTCACAGCCACTACCCTAAAAATCATAGGTGTATCACCTCCCCACACTGTCTTATACACATGTTGAAATTTTTGAATGCATTCTTGGCCTCTCAAAATTGGTTCCAATGTAAAAACACTTCAAATCAAATATCATCTTAAGTTCTTTTTTTTTTTACTTCAGGAATCAAAATTTCTACAAATTCTTCAGAAAATAAATATAGAATAAAATGAAAATATTAAAATGAAAATTCTTTTGAGTGCTTATTACAGTTTTTACCCACAAAACCTTAATCAAAATGAACATAATTGTAAATAAAACAGGTGGTATGACTTTATTTATCCTTTTTCTGATTTTTTTTTCTGAACCAATTTACTGAAATTTTAAATATTTAAATCTTTAAGTTGCAATGAATCCTTCAAAAGTTTCCAAAAGTAATTTTTTGGTAATTTTTGAGGCACTTGATTTCTTGCCAAAACTTAAAAAAAAAGGTAGGCAATAAAATTCTTTAGGTTGTGGTCTGCTGCTTTGAGCCCTTTGGCATGCATAAAACCATATTCTATTCAATATGAGCAAATGTTTTTCTAGGTCTCTCCTCCCATCTTGTAGTGGTCCAATCCTCTAATCAACCCTCACATCAACCTCTTCCACCCACTCATTGCCACACCACACCACCCATCACCACATCACACAACCCATCACCACATAACACCAACCATCACCACATCACACCACCCGTCACCACATCACACCACCTATTACCCCACCACACCAATCCAAACCACAAAACTCCACACACTCCACTCCAATCCACTCCAATCCAATCCAATCCAAGCCACTCCACTCATGACCACACTACACCACTCATCATCCATCACCACACCTCAATAAGAAAAACTCAAGACTCCAAGCCAACAAAATCAAACCTCTTGACCTGAAATGCTACTCAAAAACCCAACAATTTATCTTCTCAAGAATTTTTTTGGAATATTTTCAAATTTTTCCCTTAAATCTTGAACTAATCAATACACCTCAATAATTACTGCCAAGAAACTTGTTTCCTTATTTAATCAAGTCTCTGAAAAAGTTTCTTCACTCAATTTCTGCTCAATATCTTTCTGAATTATTATATCCTATCTTCAATTCATTTTATAGAAATTAAATCTCTTTTAAAAATGGATCAAAAAACATTCAACCAATTTTCAGAAATATTTCACCATAACCATCCTAAATTGAATCATCTTTTCAAACTAGTTATTCAAATCTCTTGCCCTTTCTTTATATAATCAAACTACTGCTTCCACCCATCTGAAGCCTCCTCCTGAAATATCAAAAAATCATAAAGAGGAGCTACTGAAAACTCTACACTGATGGGTAAAGTCCCATGGGGACGCCATATCTAAAAGATTATCTGATTGCATGAAACACACCTAAAAATATCAATCTGCTGAATTTGGAGAAAATAAACCCAGTAAAGATACCAAGTGGTTGTAAAAATCAATAAATAGCAATTTCCCTTTCAGATCATCTGGGAATTTTTCAAAAGATTGGGTTTCTGGCAGGTTACATTCATAGGTTCATACCACAACCATCCACCCTCAAATGCTCCTTCAACACATTCAAACCATGACATAATTCAAGGTAAGAAAGAGGATAATGTAGCCAATTTGACCAAAGCTGGTTTTACCCCTTAAAAAATTTCAAATTTTCTTATAAATTTCTCCTCATCCTGAGAGCATACCAAAATCACTGCTATTTAAAATAAAGGATCCCAAATTCCAAGAATTTATCCTGATGGAAAATCTCCCATTGAAGCTTAAATACTAAGACTCCACAATTTTTCTTTTTCTACAGAATTAACAATATGGATGGCCACATCATTTCTTTTTTTATTTCACACCCTGATACCATCAAACTTCTCAAAATTTTCCCCACTCTCCTCATGATGGACTGCACATATAAAAAACAATTTTGGAATTTCTGGTGTTGATATTTTTGGGAAAAATGATTTTTAAAGAAGTTTTTTTTTGGTTTTTTATCTCAAGAGAAAGAAGATAACAATGAATTGGCCTTAAATCAAGTTCAGCAAGTAGTATAAAATCAAGAAACCAGGGTTATTGTTACAGAAAAACAAAACCTTTGATTCAGTGCAATTTAAAAGTTTTTCCCATCTCCTCATCATCTTCCCTGTCTCTGGCATATTTCTAAATATTTTCATAATCATTGCAGGAATTGCTTGAAATATGAAGATGAATGGAAGCTTTTCCATAAAGAGTGGTACCAGTTGGTCAAAATATCAGCAACTATTCTCACAAAATTTTTCATTCATTCCATCAAGTCTCTGAATCTTCCACTTATTGCTTTAACTGTGATCAATATTTTTATATGAGTATAAGTTTGTGGAAAAAAGAGGTCAATATCCCTGAAGTTTTCCTAAGGTTTGGAAATGTTTGGTCCTTTGCTTCTGTAAGGAGCCAAGTACGCCATGCAACCAACAACCAGAGAGAGAGAGGGAAAATTAGAATTATAGAAAAAGAGATTTAGACACTTTGTTTGTTCCTTCCAACCATTGTGGAGCTGGTCTCCAATCTGCTATGATGATCTATGTAAAACTTGGAGTTGAGAGCAAGTTATTGGGACATCCCTCTCAGCCCTCACCTGGGTACACAAACAACTGAGACAACAACCCTAAGCCTCCATCCTTTCCAGACCTTTACTTCCATCCTGATTTTTCCTTCTCATGGTGCGGCCTTGTGCCCCTCATACTTGGATCCCCCTGCACCTTTCTGTATCCGCCCAAAGCACTTGTTATTTGTTTTCCCCCCTGGTTATCCCCACTCAACCTTCCAACTCCTTCTTTCCCCAAAGTAGCAATATCCACAAACTCAATGTGATATTCTTTGTTTATTTGTCCATTTACCTAGAGCAGATTTCATATTTTCCACATCCAATGCTGATTCAAATGTGCACCAAATGATGAGCCAGCCACGCACCCAATGCTGAGCCTGCTTTGCACCTGAAGCTCAGCTTGCAGACTGCAACACAGTTCCCTATTCCAAGGCTATATAATGCCACCACATCCCCCCCAGGCTTGAGCTCTGTCCCCAAAGTCTTCCCATGCACAACCTCATCTCATATCTCTCCCATGCTGCCACACCCATTCCATTTGTCTTACTGTCTCTCCTACATCAATAAACCCATTTTCCATGGCTCCTTCATGCAGCTAATGCCTTTTTCATTGCTTTGTCTGCACTCTGCTCCCTGGTTCCTGCGGTGGCCATCAATGTTGCTCACTTAACCAGGGTATGCCTTGCAACTGGCCTTGTCCTCACTCCAACCTCTCCTGCACAAGAGGGCCCACCGCAACACCTTTTTGGTTTCCAGTGACAATTCAATTTTTGGGGAATCCTGGACTCCTCCCAGATCACCCTCATCTGGCTTGCCTTGCGCTCTTACTCCACCTCCATCCTTCAAGGACTGCAAATTGGCCTCACCCTAACAATTTTCCAGCGCACCGCAAAGGGAGGACTTCCCAACTTTGGAGGGATTAAATGTGGGCTGTTTCCGTATCAACCAAGGTGCAACATACCTGCGGTTCAAGGAGCTTTTCAGAGGCTGGGCTCCACCTCTGCCACTGCCTTCTCCACCTTTTCCAACCCCCAGAGCAGCTCTTCCTCCTCTTTCCCCATTTCCTGCCATAAGGTCCTTGCTGGAGCTAGAGCATCATAACCCAATGATGCAGGCCTGCCATCCCCCAAGCATGTTTCCATCTTGTTGTTGGATCCAAATTCCTTGTCTGAGATCCCAGAGATCCCAACCGGTTGAGCCCTCCCAGCCACTCAATTTGATGGCTTTGTTGTTTACTGCACTCCTGTAGAACTTCCTTTTGCTCCTGCGCACCCACTCCACCTCATCCCGGTGTTTTGGGACTTGCCTAAATTTCCTGGGAAAAAATTTTGGAGGTCATGGAGACCACTTAGGCATCTTTCCCCCTTCTCCCCTTTCCTTTTCCTTTCTTTTTTCCTAAGTTTTACGCGCTTTTCCATGCCCAAAAGAAAAATAATTTTGACTCCATGTCTCCCAAGCCAGAGGAGTGCATTGTGAGATCTTCCTCTGGCCCAAGTGAGAGATAGAGAGAGCCCAAGCGAGTGACAGATAGAGAACTGAGAGAGATGGAACTTTGGATGTGGTCCACAAATTTGTGCAACATCCATGCATTTGTGATTTGTGAATTTGAGAGAGTCTTTACTTTCTGCCCTCCTTTTTATTGAGTTCCCAGAGAGGTACCTGGACTGCCCCAGAAGACCTTCCACGCAGTTCCCCGTACCCCTTCTGCAAATTAAAACAAAAACCAGACCGCCAGCAAGCGCACAACACACAACAGAGAGAAAATAAATGGGAAGACAGACACTCTGGAGTTTCTAGTTG